>CAMOHE010050813.1:9322-60979 GCA_946598075.1 Artocarpus hirsutus | reverse complement strand
ATGTTAGATGGAAAGCAGACTCAAGATCTTTCTACTTTAGAACAAGGTCTATAAAGTATTTTTCTTTATTTCTTTGTGTGTTTGTCTCATAAAAAAATTTAAAAAAAATGTTGAAAATTTGTTTGAGATATGATCATGGTTTTAATGAAAAACCATCAGAATGGTTGAGTGACGGAATTTCTGGAAACGCATACAGCCCCTTAAAATTTTGTCCCATTTGTCAGAAGTTGTAAAATATTGTCTTATTTGTCAAAAGTTAAATAGTTTTGTCAGATAAAAATTTTCAAAAAGTTCTGCAATTATGTCATATGTTATCTATTTGTCTTTATTTGTCATCACAACTGTCTTTACCTAATTGTACCCGACGTTCTCCTTAGGCATGTATAAAATCCCTTTAGTCCTTAAGTTTTTCTCAGAGCAGATTTGTAAGACAGAGTCAATTAAAAAAAGTATAAAAAGTGCCTTAGTTTTAGTAATTATTATGGAGTCCTCGTTTGAGTCAACTTTAAAGTTCAACAATATTTGTGTGTTTTACGATTCTAAATTAGGAAAAGGTATTGATTATATAGAAGTTACATTTCATTTAGGTTCTATCTTGGCTAAGAAAAAGATAAATCTTGTCTATGGAGGAGGTAGTCTAGGTCTAATGGGTACTATTGCTGCTGGAAGTCGTTCTGGAGGTACTGGATCTTTAGGTTTTATACCAAGTGTCTTTGCTCAAAGTCGTTTATGTGGTCCTACCATCGGTGTTGAAAAAATAGTCGTAGGTATCCCTGAGTGAATAAGAGAGATGGAGTTTGCTTCTGATGCTTTCATTGCTTTACCGGAAGGTTTAGAAACCCTAGAAGAACTTTTTGCCAATGCTAGTTTGAAATTGTTAGGACTAGACTCTAAACCTATTGGTTTGTTAAATATAAATGTTTACTTTGATAGTTTGCTTGGTTTTTTAGATCGTGTTGTGGATCAAAGGCTTCTTGAGGAGTCAGGAAGAAGATTTTTATCTCTGCCCCTTCTGTAGAGGAATTGCTCGAAAAAATGCAAGTCATTAGTCCCGAGGCGGACACTATAACATCAAAGTTCTGCAGAAAGCGTAAATGAGATTTGGATCTTTCTCTTTAAACTCTATCTCTTTTAGTTTTACCTATAGCATTATTGTCTATGTTTTTTTTTTTTGAATAACCGCTCTTTTAAATATATGTTGTTACTCTTCCTACTTAATCTTGTTAAACATTAGGAATAGTGTTCAATTTAGGTTAGGGGGAGAGGGTTGTGTCAAACTTTTTTTTAATTGAATCTAGGACTAATTTTAAAAACCAAGCGAAAAAAAATTAAAAATAAAAAGGTGTGCTGTTTGTAAAACTTTAAGATTCATGTGTTCCTAGGTTGAGATGGTTGAGTGAAGGATTTGTCTTGAAACGCGTCTTGATAATGGTCCGAAAATGAAGTTATTTGTGTTTGTAAATTCTCATCTTTGCATCTTTCTTTTGTAGCATGCAAGTTTGAAGATGGCTAAGGTAAGGAATACTTAATATTCTTGAAATGCATCTTCACCTTGGTAGAAATAGCTAAGTAATAGAGTGACTAGCATTCTTAAAACGTATTTCTACATGATTGTAAAAACTATGTGTTTGCATTGCATCTGATTGTTAAAAACCTAAAAAAAATTTAAAAAAATAAAAAAAATTTAAAAAATTTAAAAAATCTAAAAATATTTTTTTTGGTGATTTGCCTCCTGTTCAATGACGATATCAAGATTATAGCATTTTCATGACATAATGCACATTTTCATGACATAAGGCAAATTTTAAATATTATTTAAGTTTATGTCAGTTTCTTTAGTCTGCCTTATATTTAGGTTGAAATTTTCCCAAAATTTGAACACTTAATCTTGCACTATGATTTGTTATAATAATTTAAAGACTGTTTATGTTAGTATAATTTGGTTTTTTTTATAAAATCTTATAACTTGTTTAAATCCCTCTTGAGGCAAAATCCTAAATAACACTAAGTTATAGATATAATTTAGGCCATCTTTAGAACGTTTGAGCCTTTCAAGCTTACCTAAATATATTCTATATCCGTAGTTACCTTGTTGAGCTTAATATTTCAAATTTTTCTTTGTTACCCACATATTTAGCCTAGCCTTTTTAATAAATTCATAATCCTTTTCTTTTACCTTTCACTCATAAGGCATTTGTTCTTTCGAGTGTAATCAAGTTTATGCCAATATTATGGGAGGTTGGAATGGGTTAAGAGTATTTGTTACATTTATAAAATATGTAATTTTATTTACTTTTTTAAGTTTGTTATGTTGTAAATCTTTAGTTATTTTGTATTTTAGTAAAAAAAAAGAAAAAAAAAGAAAAAAATGATGAAAAAAAGAAAGCCGTTGACAAAGGAAATTTCATTTCGAGTTTGAGATTGTAAACTTTGGGAATTAGATCATACATTTTAAAGGTGTGAGATTTTTGTAAGTGTCTTATGGGTGAACTGAGCCTCAAATATATCTTCCACTTACCTTTGACCCAAGCCTTACATTACAAGATGAACAAAGTCCTAAAGGTGTTTAACAAGGTGTTATTCTACATTAGTGGAGAGAGGGGTGAAAAACAAATTTATAAGAGTTTATCTAAATAAATTAGATTATATTAATGTAAATTTATCTAGTTAATATGCATTGATTAGTAATAGAAACTCACACACACAGAGGCAAAATTCATCTTAAACATTTGACAAACTCTAGAAATGAATCATAACTTAATTAATATTTACATCTTTACTTTGAGGCATGAATATGAGATAATCCTTGAGGAAAATCAATGAGGAATCACTAGCCTTTCAAAAATAAAAAACCTTTCGTCTATCACTTTAATTGCTAGTTAGGACTGACAATAAGCTGGTTGGGGAGTGTGATGAGACTTAGAAAATGTATTTTTCTTAACATTAAAATCGATCATTTTGCATTAATATCTCTCGTAAAACTCCTCAATTATAGCAATTTAGTGATAAATAGTGCTTTAGTGTCTTAGTATGAAAATGTGTTTAAAGATGTGTTTTTAATGTGTTTTTATGTTTAATAATATTTTTGGTAATTTTTAGAGTCATTTTGGTGTGTTAAATATGTGCTTAATCTATAAATAGTCAAAACCGTAAAATGTATATTATGTTGTTTTATTTTGAGTCCTAATGTGTTTGATAGTGTGTTTTAAGTTTCTACATATGTTCTATAATATTTTTAGTAATTTCTAAATATATTTTCCAGTCTTAAAAGTCATATCTATACTAAACCAAAAGAGACTAGAACTTTTATAAGTTTGTAATTAATTTTGTGTGTTTTAATATAAAATAAATATTTTAAATAATTATTTTGTTTGTAAAATAACTAATTTTAGTGTGTTTATGAAATTTAGATTTGAAATCTGGAGCAAAACGGGGCAAAAATAGACAAAATTAGACATCAAATGCATCAAAAACAATTAAAAATTTGAATTTGGATGTAAGGACGCATGGCAAAATCTAGAGCGTCCGATGAGCTGCCTAATTGATCTCAGTCGTCCAAGAGATGGACGCGTGTCAGCGTGTCATTTGTTGCGTCAGTGTTGTGTCAGTAGTTGCTCCATGTGTCGATTTACGATTGGCACGTGCACAACATGCGCCAACAACTTTCACGCCCGTCAGAGAGTGGTTTAGGTTGCATCGGATCATATGCAGGTAAGTCCATGTGTGCGCGTCCTGTTAGCCGTTGTATGAGCTGACCTCAACGGATCTGACGGTTTGCATTTCTGGTCCCATGGGTTCCACTGGACCCAATTTTGTGCGTGTTCTTCAACTATTAGATCGTGCGTTCAACAGATATGATTGTTCTATTTCAGTGCTGTCAGCCACCGCATAATAGCAAATTTCAAACTCAAATTCCCTTGTTGCTGAGTGTTGAATCGCGTGGAGAAGGAAGGAAAAAATTGGACAGAAAATGTCAAGATTCTCTCCACATTTTCATTGAATGCTACAGTGAAAATAATTGAAAAAATGTTGTAAATAGTTAAAATCCACCCCTATAAATACCGAGGCTCTTTGCCTTTGTGGAGCAAGCCCTTCTCTCGTAGTATATAATTACTGCTACTTAAACAGTTTAGTTTTTAAATTGTTTAGTTTTTATTTACGTTTTTAGTCTAGTTTCTTGTAAAATATTTACCAATTTATGTTGTAAAAATTATGCCCAATAATATTAGTAGTACTTTATTGATTATGTCGTTTTAATTTCCTTTTTAGCTAAGGGAAGAGTGGGAATTTTGGCAAAATTACCTTAAATATTTTTGTTTTTTTTCTTAGTTTTCTAAACAATTGTAATGTCAAAATACTTTCTTAGAAAACTTAGGATTTCAATATTTTCTTAGCTAGAACTCTATCAAAATTACGGTTTTGATTTATCGATGATATAGACTAGCACGGATAATGCTTGGGAGAACTTTGATTAGTCGTAGACAGAGAATGGCTCAGTAAATGCGTAACTTATTATCTTGGTTGATATTTTAGTTAAGTTATGTTGAAATGCTGCCTATTTACTAAGTTGTGTTTTTGTTACATTATGGATATGGAATGACACAGTAAATGCTTGGTGACTCTTGATTTATTGTCGACATAGGATGGTATAGTGTATTCTCAAACCAACTAATAAATAAAAAGAAAAACTAAAATATATTTAAGATAATTGTTAGAATAGAACCTTTAAACCTCAGCCTTGTTATTATTGTTGTTTTACTCCTTAAAATTGCCGTTGTTATTGTCATTACTCTGCTTAAGTTATTTTAAATTGTCTACATTTCTTGTTATTAAAGTTCCAAATTATCAAAATCTGAAAATGAAAAATGCTATTAAAATGTGTAAATATTGTAAATATATTATGTGAATAAGAAATATTAATCTTCATATTTTTCAGCTTAAATAAAAAGAAAAAGTTAATATAATATATGTACTAGAGTTGATTAAAATCCCTCCTTGTAGGTTTGACCTCGGATTGACTGAGTAAGTATTACTTGAGACAACCTTATACTTGAGGTTATTTTAGAATACATTAATAGACGCGAGATCAGTATATTATTAACATACATGGTAAATCATATTATAATGTAGACAAGCAAAGCAACATATAAAGCTACAAGCAAAATAATAATAAATAATCGTATTATCATGGTTTCATCCTAGAGAAAAAAATAAAAATTACAAAAGATTAATTGAAACATATTATCGATCCTTTTTATTGTATCTTCATGTTGTATCCTTCTTCATGTGGCATCCATCTTTAATTCCTCAATCTCTCATAGTCAAATGCTTTATTTTCTTGGTCATCATAAAATTTTATGTTTCTCAAAATTGTCTCAAAAATAAAATTAAAACTACACCAAAAAATGCACCTTTTTTGAAAATGTATAGCTCTTTGCTGGCCTGTCGGACTGGATCATCGGCCTATCGATCATCAACCATCAGCTTGCAGAACCTGAGAGCTTGCCCTACCGCTGAGCTGACAGAATTCTACCCATGAATGGCCTGCTAAATTGGAAGCTTGGCTTGCCGATCTGTGACCATTGGCTTGTTGAACTTGAGGGTTCGGCTTACCGACCAAGCTAAATTCATGTTTTTCCAAAAAACATTTTTAAGTAGTTTTTCAATCTTATTTTCAACAATTCAAAAACAAAAAAAAAATTAGAAACTCAGGAAAAACAATAGAACTTCTATTATCTCCATATTCTAGATCCCTCTTCACTTTGAATGATTATTTAATTACAAACTTTTACAAATTTAAAATTAAAATAATTATCCCTAGGCGGTGATGATAGATCACCATCCAATTACATAAAAAACCAAGATATATATTCTAACCTCTAAGGAACCATAATTGGCACAAATTAATTAGTTAATAAATAATTAAATAATAATTTAATCAACCACAATTAATTAATAAATATTCACCATATATTCTTATGACAAGATTTAATTATATAGAAATCATAGAGTGCCAACTCTCTAGAATAAGATCACATAATCTATATCGCAAACTATAAATTTTCATAAAAACTATGACTCTGATACTAATTATTGAAAAACGAGTACACAACAGAATTTAAAAAATTTTTAAAACAAAGTATTTTCCAAACACAAGTTAGACATGCTATATACATAAATCAATGGCAGATGTTACTAACCTTTTGTATACTAAAGTAGGCTCGAATCTGTGTAGAAAAGAACGTTTCAGAAGAGCCTCAACCATCGATCTTCTTTTCTATTCTCTATCCTAGATCAGAGTGTGAGTGGTCACATGTCTTATAACTCTTCCTCTAGTGACTCTCCATCCAAACACATGAGACGACTTAAAGCTAAAGTTCTTGATGTTAAACAATAGCTCTTAGGGAATTTTAGAGCTTCTCAACTAGAGCACTCACTCTATGCTTCTTAATTGATCTAAATAACTAAAAAAACTCACCCCTATTTATAGTGGTCGAATCTAGGGTTAAACCTTATTAGATAAGGACTCGAAATTCAAATCTAGATCAACTTTAAATGAAAAACGTATCTACAATGTGTATACAAATTATCGTAGGATAGGCAAGCTGAACTGGCAGATCAGCCTGCTGAACTTACTCTATCGATAGGCCAAACTAATTAATCAACCTATTAAACTTGCGATAATTTGATCCCTGAGAATATCTTATTTTCCACCAGTGATTCTTAAATAGAGCCTTAGTTTTAATTCAAATAACCCAATCGAAAAGTTATCTCATCAAAATAATCATATCTGAATAATCTCATCGAAAAAAATATTATCCAAATATTTCAATATGTTTATCTTAAATCAATTTACAAAATTAATTCAACTGATAAACTAACATGAATTATTAAATCTAATCTTATCGAATTTTAGCCAATCTAATAATTTAACATAAGTCACCAATATATAGGAAAAACATATCGTATCGTTACAAGATTTATTATGAGCTAGCAAAAGGAACCTGCTGGACATATACAGTTCAAGCTCTTATAATTATAAAATACAATATCCCAAAAATTTATTTTAAAATTATCAACTCTAATGTTATTCCACTAAAAACTTAGCGCTGTACTCTTAAACTATATAAAATTATAAAGCTTCAAGCAAGCTAACCGTCTATGGCATATCATAATATGTCACATCCTAATAGGATATTTATAATCGGCTTAAGGATAAATTCTGTTTTACCTTCTCAATTATTTTTATTTTACGTTCCATTACCACACCATTGGAATACTTACTATCCAAAGACAGTGTACCATTTGGTTGCACCTATGTATCTAAATAGTTGAGCTCTCTAGTATTCCAATTACAAGATAAGGCATATAAGAAAACATCATTAACTCTACAAAAAGAGCTATGGATTATATATCTATGAATAACAAGTCTACGCAATTAAGAGTCATGTCTTCAACATACTGGTATGCATACCATCATAAAGTTAGGATGTCACCCTTTGGTATATCAAAAAACATAAGTCAAGAATATAGGTCCATTAGTCATCTTAGGATTAAGACAACACATATGATTGTCTAAAGTGAATTGATTTGCATGAGCATAATTATTAACCCAAATTAATTCAACTTTATGTCCCGATCTAATACATCATCACCTATGATAATGTACCAATGTTTCTACTCATGGAGTCTCACTCTGATGATCAAGACAAGCCATCTCCCATTAGGATGTAGACAACATAACAATTTTGGCATGAATAAAGCACCCAACTTTATTCCCTTAATTGCGGATCTTATGATTTAGAGCATCACCTTTAAGATTCATTCTTTCGTATAATCTGCCCATCATATGCATGATTCTTAAAGGTTTAGACTGACAGTCTCAGACTTTTCTTTGCTTATAATATATTCCATAGATATGACATCAAGAGGACAACATTTGGTATCTGTATAATAAATAAACTCTTTATTGATAAAATGTCTTCAAAAACATATTACAACATTTTACTCCTTACGGCATCATGTCTAACAGATTTAACCTCTTCATGATTTGGAACTTGCAGCAATCATCTACGCATTGAAAATCTAAAGGTATTATTTGTATGGAGTAGTATTTTAGATTTTCTCATATCATAAAATTCTAAAGTATCCATTCACTCAAAGGGATTCGAATTTGAGGTAGCGAAGATGGATGGAATTCATGGAAGACTACGAGTTCACGCTACAATATCATCCCAAAAAAGCTAACATTATGGCAGATGTCCTTATCATGAAGTCTTTGGAATTCTCACTTATTTGGCATTAGAGGATTGAAAAAGAGATGCTGCGGTGAGTGAATATGGACTACAGTATTATGAGGATTACAGTCAAGCTTTAGTATACAACATGGTATTTGCCCTAGCACTTGTTCAACTGGTGAAACATAATCAGTGAAAAGATCAGCATCTTTAGAGGATCTAGACATGGATACAGAATTAGGAACAATTTGATCAATAAAGGGTGCCTACAAATGGATCTTTATATTTTAGATGACGTTTAGCTATGCCTGTAATAGAAGAAGTAACAAAGGCTATAATGGATGAAGCACATAAGTCTCGCTTTGCTATTCATCTTGGAAGTACAAATATGTATCGTGATCTTAAGGGACAATATTGGAGAAGAGGCATGAAGAAAGATGTTTTAGGTTTTGTCTCCAAATGTGTGACATGTCTCTAAGTGAAAGTCGAGCACTCGAAGTTCGCTAGTCAACTACAACCGCTTCCTATTCCAAGATGGAAGTGGGAGTACATTATAGTAGATTTTCTTACCAGTTGCCAAGGACAGAACAAAAGCACGATGTTGTTGTCGACAGGTTGAAAAGTGGTTACATTTCATACTATTTAGATTGACGTACTCGAGCAAAGTCCTAGGAGAATTGTATCTCGAGAACATAGTAAAACTACGTAGAGTTCCGTTATCAATCACTTCTGATAGAAATACTCGATATGATGCTAAAAATTAGAGTAGTTTCCAAGAGATGTTAGGTACAGAGTTGAACTTTGGCGCCGCCTTTCATCCTTAGATTGATGGAGAGTCTGAGCGAGTCATACAGATTCTTGAAGATATGTTGCGTGCTTATATTTTAGATTTTGATGGAAACTGGAAAAAGCACCTGCATTTGGTTGAATTTGCATACAATAACAGTTACCAAGCAAGTTTAGTATGGCACTGTTGGAGGAAATTTATGGGAGGCTATGCCGATTACTAGTTTATTGGTTAAAACTAAAGGATATGATCGTCACCGGATTAGATGAGATCTAGAAAAACAATGAGAAGATTGCTCTGATAAAAGACAAATAAGGCAGCTTAGAGCTAACAAAAAAGTTATGCTGATAAGAGACATCGACTTTTGGAATTTGAAGAAGGTGATTTTGTTCTTCTAAGGGTTTCTCTAACGTAAGTGAAAAATTAGCACTAAGGTATATCAGGCCATTTAAGATTACTCACTATGTCGGTGTAGTTGCTTACCGACTTGATCTTCCTCCTGAGCTCTCTCATATTCATAACATGTTCCATGTGTCAATGCTCTGAAAATGCCAACCAGATCCTAGTGAGGTTGTTTCATTCTATGATGTACCAATACAAAAGGATATAACCTATGACTAGGTGTTGGTTTAGATAATTGATTGAAAAGTGACAAGTTTACAACATCATGATATACCACTAGTGAAAGTCTTATGGCAACACCAAGGTGTGGATGAGACAACATGGGAACTAGAATCAACAATGCGAGAACCACATGCGTATTTATTTTGCTTTTAAGACAAGTTCTAATTTTGAGGATGAAATTCCCTAAGGAGAGGAGTGTTGTACTGTCCAAATTTAATTAATGATAATTAGTATACTAAATTAGTAATTAGTGTGCCTAATTAAGATTTAATTTTTAATTAATCATATTTATGGCATTTTCTTGTCTAATTGCATCTTAATTATTTTGCTATTCTATTTTAATTTTTCCATTTATTAAATTGGCTTTTGTAAATTTTGTTAATTATTTTATTTCCTCAAAAATCAGATGTTATTAAAAAAAAATACTAGGAACAAAACTCTATTTCAAATGCCTAAGAAGTCCCCCTTTTCACACTTAGACAAAGGCTATGTTTGCAGCCTTGAAGCCCCAACACTTATATTTTTAGACCTTAGAAACTCAGAAAACTACTAACATACTCCACGTGTAGCAACCTTCAGCAGTCTTGAAACCCATTACACCGAACCATGTGCTGGACATGGTTTCATGTTTTGTTTTGAACTCTAAATTAGAGAGTAAAGAATACCCTAACTCTTTCTCTCCCTCATTCATGTTTCTTTCATTTGGTTTACAAGTTTCTCCACTCCCTTTCTTTTCAATCTTTTACTCCACATCACCCTCTCTCAAAATAAGATCCAAATTAATTCACGTTATGTCTCGATCTAACACATTATCACCTATGACAACATGTCAATGTTTCTATTTGTGGAATCCGCCTCCGATGGCCAACAAAAACCATCTCCCATTACAGATATAAACAACATAACAATCTTTATATGAATAAAGCGCCCAACTTTATTCCCTCGATTGCGAATCTTATGATTTAGACCATCACATTAAGAATCTGTCTTTCATATAATCTGTCCATCATATGCCCAATTCTTAAAGGTTTAGAATGACAATCTCAGACTATTGTTTGCTTAATATTCATTCAACAAATATGAACGTAAAGATGATAAGATTTGGTGTATAACTAATAAATAAATTTTTTATTGATAAAAATGTCTCCAAGAAACATATTAAATTTTTACTCCTTAGGGCAAACATGTCTAACAATCTCCCACTTGCACTAAGTGAGTAAATATTACAAATCTTGCATCCCTATAGCTTCCGTATGCCTCTCGAAGACTCTCCTAGTAAGTATCTTCGTGAATGGATCAGCTAAATTGTCCTCTGATGCGATTTTGTATAACATGACATGCCCGCCCTCGACGAAGTCCTTTATCACATGATACTTCCGATCAATATGTTTACTCTTCTTGTGAAATCTTGGTTCTTTAGCATTAGCTACAGCCACACTGTTATCACAGTACAGTGATACTGCTTTATCTATACCAAGAACTATCTCAAGATCCCCAAGGAACTTGCAGAGCCACACTGCTTCTTTCGAAGCATCACTAGCTACCACATACTCGGCGTCCATCATTGAATCCAAAGTGCAATCTTGCTTCACGCTTCTCCAACTGATGGCATCGTCACCCAGAGTAAACACAAAACCCAAAGTCGATCTTCTAGGATCTAGACAAGATTGAAAATCTGAGTCTGTATATCATAGAGGAGTTAAGTCCTTACTCGAATATACAAGCATATACCCTCGAGTCCTTCTCAGGTACTTGAAAATATGCTTTACAGCAACCCGATGGTTCGGTTCTTGCTCTGCCTGAAATCGACTTACAATCCTGATCGCATAACAAATATCCAGTCGTGTGCAAAGCATGGCATACATGAGACTACCCACTGCCAAAGCATAAGGCACCTTCTTCATGTATTCTCTTTCTTCATCAGACTTTGGAGAGTCTTTCTTAGAAAGAGTAATTCTAGACCTAAATGGTTGCCTACCTTTCTTGGAATCTTGCATTGCAAACCTCCTAAGAATCTTATCTATGTAGCAGGCCTAGGACAAAGATATCATTTTGTTCTTCCTATCCTGAAAGATCTAGATACCAAAAACAAAATTAGCCTTACCCAAGTCCTTCATGTCAAACTGCTTGGTCAACCATAATTTGTCTAATGATAATGCCTTAACGTCATTGCCAATTAGTAGAATGTCATCTATATTAAGCAGCAGAAAAACCATCTTCCCATCCTTAATGTGTTTGTAAACACAAGGCTCATCCACATTTTGTGAGAACCCATAAGTCTTGATCACTTGATCAAATCTTATGTTCCAAGAACTTAAGCTTGCTTAAGTCCATAAATTCACTTTAGCAACTTATAAACCTTACCCTCTTGACCCCTGACCTTGAACCCATCTGGTTGTTCCATATAAATGGGCTCATTAAGATAGCCATTTAGAAAAGCTGTCTTGACATCCATCTATCAAATCTCATAGTCGAGAGCAACAACTATGGACAAGAGAATCTGGATGGACTTAAGCATGGCCACAGGCAAAAAGGTTTTCTTGTAATTGATTCCTTCCTTTTGCATGTAACCCTTAGCTACCAGTCTAGCTTTAAGGTTTCGACCTTTCCATCCACTCCTCTTTTCTCTTATAGATCCACTTACACCCCTATGTGTTTTACCCCTTTGGGAAGATCCACAATCTCCCAGATCCGATTAGTCTCCATAGACTTCATCTTCATGTTTATGGCCTTTGTCTAGAGTTTCGAATCAACATCCTCTATAGCCCTTGTGTAAGTATAAGGATCCCTGTCATGTTCATCTGGTTCAGCCAAGAAGGCCTCACCATTGAACATACACCTCTCGGGTTGAAGCTCGATCCTCCCACTACGCCAAAGCCCCTTAGGTTGTTGTTCAGGTTCATTTGGTTTTTCTATACTAATCGGAATTGTTTCATTCGGAACCTCTAGAGTGATTGGATTACTCCTCAACTCCTCAAGCACCACTTTGCTTCGAGGCTTAAAGTCATCCATGTAACTCTCTTCAAGGAAAGTTGCATTAGTTGAAACCATGACTTTATTTTCCTTTGGGTTATAGAAATAACCCCCTTTAGTCCCTTTTGGATATCCTACAAAAACGTAAACTTTCAAACATGCTTCCAACTTATTTGCATCCTTAAACAGGACATGAGCCAGACATCTCCATATGCGAATATGGTTTAAGGATGTCTTCTTGCCCATCCACAACTCATGAGGAGTTTTAGGGACCAATTTTAAAGGCATGTTGTTCAAAAGATAACATGTGGTTTGTAGTGCATATCCCCAAAAGGATAAAGGCAATAATGAATAACTCATCATAGACCTAACCATGTTCAATAAAGTCCTATTTCTTCTCTCCGCCATGCCATTCTACTACAAAGTGCCCGACGCAGTCAAATGGGATAAAATCCCATTCTCTAATAAGTGTCCTAAGAACTCATCAGAAAAGGTACTCACCATTTCGATCGAATTGAAGTGCCTTTATGGGTCTACCAAATTGCTTTTCCACTTTAGCCCGAAACTCGCTGAACTTATCAAAAGTTTTGCTTTTGTGGTGCATCAGGTACACATACATATACCTTGAGTAATCGTCAATAAAAGTGACAAAGTACTCAAACCTTCCTCTTGCCTGAATGTTCATCAATCTACAAACATTACTATGCATAAGTTCTAGAACCCCTTCGGCCCTATTTCCCTTAGACCCGAATGGTCTTTTGGTCATTTTACCCTCCAAACAAGATTCACATTGAGGTGTATATTCCACCTTTAAATGACTTAAAGGTCCATCCTTTACCAACCTTTGAATCCTATTCAGGTTAATATGACCAAGGCGCAAATGCCAAAAATAAGTCTTATTAAAGTGAGAAGTTTTAAGCCTTTTAGAGTTATTATCATTCATCTCAGCATGAAGCAGCAAGTCCATCTTAGGTTTGATAAAATATAGATTATTTTGCATCCATCCAGAATAGATAAAAGATTTGTTTTTACGAATCTTCACTTTATTATTAAAAGAAACCAAATATGAGTCTTTAAATAAACAAGCTACAGAAATTAAATTCCTCTTAAATTTAGGAACATAAAAACAATCTCACAAAATTAAATTCCTATAATTATCAAAATAGAGATGGACGTCTCCTACTACTTCCGCTAAGACCAAGGATCCATCACCCATCCGAAGTGTGAAGTCTTCATGAAGCAGACTTCTCGTTTCTTTGAACCCCTATAGAGAAACACAAACATGATTAGTTGCACCAAAATCTATAACCCAAATGTCACTAGATTCCTTAACCAAACAAGTTTCTAAATACAAAAGATCAAACCTACCTCCTTTGGAAAGGAAGTCCTTGTAATGCTTTTGATGTGCCCGACCTTCCCATAGAAGAAGCACTTAAGCTTCTTTGAGTTCTTCTTCTTCTTCTTCTTCTTGCTTTTGTTGTTAACAAGAATAGAAGACTTCCCATTCTTGGCCCATTGCTTCTTTCTATTCCCAAAATTGGGATTGGAAACAGAAGCAGTCACCAAATTGGCCTCTCCACCAGCAAGAGACTCCCTAATCAGTAGTTTGAACTCCTGTAACTGTTTCATTAATTCTGTTAAGGTCATATCCCACCTATTGCTCAAATTAAATATAGCTCTAAATGGAATAAATTCCTTTGACAGAGTCTCAAAGACCGTAGTCATCTGAGTTTCAGCATCGATGTCGGCTCCATTAATTTGTGCCTCAGTGAGGTAATCCATGACCGACATCATTTGCTCCTTTACAGAGTCCCTGGCCTCTGCTTACAGTTAAGAAGTTTTCAAAGTGCTCCTTGCCGCTTAGTTAAGGCTTGGCCTCCAAACATGTCCTCTAGATTGTTCAAGATCTACTTAGTAGTCTTAAAATCCTCATATTGAGCCTACAGCACGTTGTTCATGCTGGCCATAACATAGCAGTGAGCCTGATCGTTTGCATTTTTCTAGCTATCATATGCTTGGAATTGCTCATTAGTGGAGTCTCCTGTAGGCTCGGGAGGACAAGGGGTTGTCAGTACAAATTTCAGTTTCTCAAAAGAGAGGACAATATCTAGGTTCCGTTTCCAATCATTATAATTCTCTCTAGTTAATTAGTTTTTGTCAAGTATCGAAGATAAAGCGTTTTTAGACATTTTTATTTTACAATAAAGAATCATATACCAAAAATAAGTAAACATAGAATAATAATTTAGTAAGATAACACAATCATGTAAAAACATACAAATGTGTTTATGTGTCAAAACCTTAAAAATTTCACAACCTTACAATAATAATTCCCAACTCAGAATTCAACAAGCTCTTAGGGGAGTCATTCTAAATTCAATTAGGAACACAAATCCCCTCTTAATTAATATATGTCATCTAAGACCCGTATGATCTAGCATATATTAATAATCATTTTTTTGGCCATTAATTTTATTAACAGAGCTCCTAGGGGAGTTTAATAATAAAAGTAACATGAGTGTATAACCATCGTTTCAATATTTTATCCACGATTTATAATCACCACCTAGGAGTGTGCAACCATAAATCATACTAAAATACCTTATCCTCACAGAGATCCAATTTGGTATATGATAGATATCCCTTTCTAAGGGTTGAGACCACCATGTTCTTCCTATGGACCAATGATGGAGGTCTCAGGTCCTCTCTTCTAAAACCTTCTCCCACTCAATCTTTTGAAATCAAGGTTTTATTTTAAAAAACATGCAAGAATAATTTTAAATGACTGGCATTCCCTATTCTATATGGCATGTTATCAATATACATGGCAAATCATATTATAATGCAAACAAGCAAAGCAATCAAGCAAAGCTACAAGCAAAATAATAATAAATAACCATAATATTATGGTTCCACTTGAGAGAATAGAAAATAAAGATTACAAGAGAATAATCAAAACATATTATTGATTCTTCATCCTTGAATCCTCAAGTTGTATCCTTCTTCATGTAAAGCCCATCTTCAATTTTTCAACCCCGTATGAATCAAATACTCCATATTTCTAGTCATATCCAAATCTAATGTTTCTCAAAATTGTCCCAAAAATAAAATTAAAACTACACTAAAAACTGCACCTTTTCTAGAAAAATTTCCAACTCTTTGCTAGCAAGCCAATTTGGGTGATTGGTTTGCTGGTCATGACCTATCGGCCTGTCGATCCATGACAGATCAGCTTGCCAAACTAGAAGTTTGGCCTGCCGCTAGAGCCGCTTGATTTATGCCCCACTGACTGCCTGTCGAACCTCACGTTCAACATGCCGATTTGCGGCCATCGGCCTACCAAACTAGAGGGTTCAACATGTTGACCGAGCACAAACTACCCTTTTTAGAAAATACAGTTTCTATTGCAATTTATCAATTTTATTTTCAACAATTCAAAAACATAATTTTAGAGACTCATAAAATACCTAGGAACACCATCATCTATCTTCTAGATTCACTTCTAGATCCGTCTTCTCTGAATGATTATTTAATTACAAAATTCTTACAATAATAATTCTTGGACGGAGATAATAGTTTGCCATATTATTACATGAAAAACCTATATATATATTCTAACCTCTAAGAAACCATAACCAGTATAAATTAATTAATTAATTAATAATTAAATAATAATTTAATCAACCATAATTAATTAATAAACATTCACCATATAATCCATGAGAACATATAAAAATATATAGAAACTTAGAGTGCCAACTCTCTATAAAATTAAATTCAAGCACAAGAGAGATGACATAATTTATACATACAGCATGATTACAAACTCGTAATTTTATGTAAAAACCTAGCTCTAATACCAATTGTTGGAAAAATAGTACGCAGCGAAATTTTAAAAATTTTGTATTAGAGTATTTTTCAAAACACAAGTTTCACATACTATATGCATAAATTAACTAGATCTTACTAACCTCTGTGTGCCGAAAAGCTTCTACAATCAGTAAAGAGAAATAACGTTCTAGAAGGACCTCAACCAACTAGCCTTATTTGCTTTTCTCTATCCACGATCAGTATGAGTGTGGGCTCACACGTACAGCTCTTCCATTAGGTGACTCTCCTTCTAACCAATTGAGAGAACCCAAAGTTAGTGTTTGTGATTTATGAACACGAGCTCTCAGGGAGTTTCAGAA
This sequence comes from Artocarpus hirsutus, assembly GCA_946598075.1. NCBI lineage: Eukaryota > Viridiplantae > Streptophyta > Magnoliopsida > Rosales > Moraceae > Artocarpus > Artocarpus hirsutus. The sequence goes on along the minus strand of CAMOHE010050813.1, from coordinate 44,168 downwards.
TCTCACTTGCAGAGTATCACTCTTAATCTCTTAATTGATCTAAATAATAATGAGACTCGCTCGCTTTTTATAAAGGTTGGGTCCAGGAGTCAGTCCTTATCAAATAATGCCTCAAAATTTGAATCAGAATCAAATTTGGATCAATATCTAATGAAATCCGTGTGAAAACGCGTGATCTTTTTATTGCACAATCGGCATGCCGATCTGTCTAATAGGCATGCCGAACTTGCCCTATCAACAGGCCGAACCTGAGCATTGGCATGCCGAAGTGTTGATAAAAATCTCAGCGAATCTTTTATTTTCCACTGAGATTCTATAGGACAAATCTTAGTTTTAATTCAAATAACCCAATAAAGAAGTTATCTAATTAAAACAACTTTATCTAGATAATCTCTAAGAAAATAAATAAATTCTTAATAATTCTACTAGTTTATTTTGATATAATTTATCAACTGATAAACAGACAAGAATTATCCGATCCTAATAATTCAATAAGTTTATCTTAAATTAATTTTGTCACAAAATTAATTCAACCAATAAACAGACATGAAGTATTTGATTCTTCTGAATTTCAACCAATCTAATAAATCTGACAAAAGTAACCAATTATTGGAAAAAATGCCATATCGTTACAGGATTTTTGTGAGCTAGCAAAGGGGACCTGATGGACCTATATAGTTCAAGCTCACGATAATTATGAAACCCAATATCCTATATATACATTTCATAATTATCAACTCCAACGCTACTCTACCAAAAGCTTGGAGTTGCACTCTAGAACTATATAGAATTACAAAGCCCGTGTAGTTAAGTCTCCATGACATATCATAGTGTATCGTATCCCCATAGAATTATCCATAATTGGCTTAAGGACAAGTTCTATCTTACCTTCCTGATTATTTTTATCTTACGTTCCATTATCTCACCATCAAAAAACTTACCATCCAAAGACAGTATACCATTCAGTTACACCTATGTATCCAAATGGTTGAGCGCTCTAGTTTTTCAATTATAGGATAATGCATATAAGAGGATATCACTACTCCTAAAGAAGAGCTATGGATTCCATATCTATGAATAACAGGTCTACACTATCAAGAGTCATGCCTCCAACGTACCGGCATGCATACCACTATTAAAATATGGGTGTCACCCTTTGGTAGATCAAAAGACACAAGTCAAGACAATGGGCCCACTATTCATCTCAAGATTAAGATACAATACAAATGATTGTCTAAAGTGAATCAATTTGTCGAGATAGAATTATTAATCCAAATCAATTCACTTTATGTCCCGACCCAACACATCATCACCTATGACAACGTGCCAATGTTTCTATTCACGGAGTCTACCTCCGATGGTCAAGACAAATCATCTCCCAATAGGGATATAGACAACATAACAATCTTTGCATGAATAAAGCACTCAACTTTATTTCCTCGATTCTAGATCTTATGATTTAGACTATCACCTTAAGAATCGTGTCTTTCGCATAATCTGTCCATCATATGTTCAATTCTTAACAGTTTAAACTAACAGTCTCAAACTATTGTTTGCTTAATATACATTCTACAAATATGAATGTAAAGAGGACAAGATTTTGTATATTAAATAATAAATGAATTCTTTATTGATATAAATGTTTCCAAAAACATATTATATTTTTACTCCTTAGGGCATACACGTCTAACATTATTAATTCAAATCAATTCACTTTATGTCCCGATTCAACACATTGTCACCTATGACAATGTGCCAATGTTTCTATTCACGGTGTCTGGCTTTGATGGTCAAGACAAACCATCCCTCGTTAGGGATATAAACAACATAATAATCTTTGCATGAATAAAGCACTCAACTTTATTCCCTCGATTCTAGATCTTATGATTTAGATCGTCACCTTAAGAATCATGTCTTTTGCATAATCTATCCCTCATATGCCCAATTATTAAAGGTTTAGACCGATAGTCTCAGTCTGTTGTTTGCTTAACATATATTCAACAAATATGAACGTAAAGAGGACAAGATTTGATATATAAATAATCAATAAATTCTTTATTGATAAAAATATCTCCAAAAATAATTACATTTTTACTTCTTAGGGCATACATGTCCAACAATATCAACCACTCGACAAGGGGAAGAAAAAGCTCAAGAGCAAAAAGAATTCAATAAAGAAGAGATTGAGAGGGTGAGGGACTTAATGATAACTCTTGGAAAACACACAGGTACTTGTTCAATAGCACATTCAAGTAAATTTCCTTTTTGACATGGCTTAAATGCCTTAGATAGATCTTTTGCAAATTCATGGATTATTGATCTAGGAGCCATAGATCATGACACATTCCTCTCATGAATTTAGCACATATATCCCTTGTCCTAGTAGTAGAAAAATAGCTACTATAGATGGTTCCTTGACCACTGTAGCAGGTGTTGGAGATTATCAAGATCAGCCCGTCATTTATCCTTAAAAATGTGCTTCATGTTCCAAAATTATCCACTAATCTTGTGTATATAAATAAACTTTATCATGGCACAAACTGCAAAGTGACCTTTTTTTCCCACTTATTTTGTATTTAGGACTAGGGTTCGAGGATGATGATTGGATGTGCTAAGGAGAAGGATGGATTATATTAACTTGAGGAACCTAGAAATCTATTTGTTAACAAAACATCTTGTTCATTTCTTTTTGAGCACTCTCTTACGAATAGAGATAGAATATGGCTTCACCATCATAGTCTTAGTCACCCTTCCTTTAGAATTCTTAGGGTTCTGTGTCCTTCATTATTCAAAGGGTTAGGAAGTGGAAACTTTCATTATGATGTATGTGAACTTGCGAAAAACAAACATGTAAGCTTTCTAGTCAGTAATAATAGAAGCTCTATTCCTTTAACATTAATTCATTGCGATATATGGGGTTTTCTACTATTCCTAATATTTTTGGGGCTAGGTGGTTTGTCTCATTTTTAGATGATTGCACTATGGTCACTTAGATCTTCTTGTGTAAAGCTAAATTTGATGTGAGTAATGTTTTTTCGAATTTTCATAACAAGATCAAAACCCAATTTGTGTCCAAATAAAAAAGTTTATGTTAAATAATACAAAGGATTATTTCAATCAAATTTTGTCACCATATTTCCAACATAAAGGATCATACAAGAGTCATCATGTATTGTTACACCACAACAGACTGAAATAGCAGAAAGGAAAAATGGCCACTTACCTGCTACAACCCAAGCATTTTTGTTCCAAAAAAATCTACCAAAAAATTATTGGGGGGAAGTCGTTCTTACAGTTACACATCTCATAAATAGATTACCATCCAGGGTTTTGGAATTCAAAAGTCCCATGACACTTTCTCAGTTTTATCCTAACTTTAATGCTATAAACCACCTTGTTCCTAAAATATTTGGTTGTGTATCATTTATTCACATTCACTGTCAAACAGGGGAAGTTGGACCCTAGAGCACTATGATGTATCTTTCTGGGATATTTGTTAACCCACCCAAAAAGGGTACAAGTGCTATCGTCCTCCCACTAGAAAATTTTTTTGTGTCTTTAGATGTCACCTTTGTTGAGAATGAGTCATATTTCACTAAACCTTATCTCTAGAGGGAGACCATACTTGATGAAGACAAAGAGAAAGATTTTTTTCTTCTAGATTTGTCTTCTTCTCATACACCTGTGTCTTTACTTACTTCTTCTCAACCTGAACCATTATCTCCTCAAGTAAAGCCCATGTTCTTGAAGCAAAAACCATAGGCCATGGACTCAAATGGTGGATATGCAAGCATGATAACTTATATGATGTTCTATATCTCCATGAATCTAGGAACTTTTGCTTGCATTGTATCATTTGGTCTATGTACTGGAACTGATAACATTCGAGATTATGCAGGATTATACACGAAATATGCTTTTTTGGCTCTCTCTTTAGCCCTATGTCTCTTATCCTTAGGAGGTCTTCCTCCACTAGCAGGTTTTTTCAGAAAACTTCATTTATTCTGGTGTGGATGGCTGGCAGGCCTATATTTCTTGGTTTCAATAGGACTCCTTATGAGCATTGTTTCTATCTACTATTATCTAAAAATAATCAAGTTATTAATGACTGGACGAAACCAAGAAATAACCCCTCACGTGCAAAATTATAGAAGATCCCCTTTAAGATCAAACAATTCCATCGAATTGAGTATGATTGTATGTGTGATAGCATCTACTACACCAGGAATATCAATGAACCCGATTATTGAGATTGCTCATGATACCCTTTTTTTAGCTTCTAGAACCTATTTCTTAGTTCAAGATCCCTCTTACTAACTGGAATCAAAGAATTAGTATATATATTCTGCCCAAAATGGGAATGGGCTAGGTTTATGAACTTATAATCATGGAATCGAGTCGATTCCATGATTATAAGTTCATTCCATACCGGACCACCGTGGATAACACACAGATCGCTTAGGTATACTCAAGGAAGAAGAATCCAGTTCCAAAACCTGTGTAAGTCCAAGCATCTAACTTGAATCCCAAAAATGAGGTAACAGTTTCAAGTCCTTTGCCTATTAAGTCCATCTCTGACATTGATTTACCTATTGCTATAAGAAAATGAACTAGGAAATGCACTAAACATATTCACTCTCGCACTTCATGTCTTTTGAGAAATGTTCACCATCTCATAAAAGTTTTTTTATGAGCCTAAACATTGTTGATAGTGTCCCGAAGGACCTGTAAAAATACCCAACTTTTCTGGGTCTATTAAAATCGTCGTTTTTGAGTAAAATGGCAAGCAAGGATCATTCTCGTAGATGATTGAATTTAATTAATTTGTTATCATTTTTTATATAATTTTTTTATAATAAAAAGAAGGTTTTTTAATTTTCTTCAACTAAATTAATGAAAATTAAAATTAACAAAACAAATAATAAAACGCTTGCAAAATTCAAAGGATTAAAAACAGTAATAAGAAAATGGGTTAAAGGTTCATTCTCTATTGTTTGACAATATTTATCCAATTGTTCTTCGAATTATTCCCTAATTTTTCATTGAAACTAACAACTATAAATAATGAGAAGCTCTACTACCTCAATTCTTCCTTACATTTTAGATTTAAAAAGACAAGCGCTTTATTAAACCCTTTTCTATCAACCATTCTCGAAGGAAGCTCACTAAGTTCAATCTATTGGAAGCTTTATGTTGAGAAAGATCCTTTGATCTAGGCAACATGGTTCATTCAAGCTATGTTATGTTTCACATCACAACTACACAAAAACCTCACCACAATTGTGTGTTACAATTTTGCTACTTATGGTTAAAAATGCAAGACAATTAGGAATCAAGACTTCTAAACTAACAATATGCAATTTTCAAATTTTACTTAGTTGCACACCTACATAACACCATAAAAATCAACCATGAATAGTAAACATGGTGAAACATAAGCAATTTCAATTAGGAGAATAATCCATACAATCAAATATATAAATATGTCTAAGGCTTCAAATTCACTTTTAACCTCAATTAACTTAGCTAAACACAGTTAAAATTAAAAGTAAAACCACACAAACCAAGAACCTAAAGAGTTCAAGAGATAAAACTAGGAGGAGGTGTTGATGATGTTTAAGGATCACCAAAAACAGCAAAATCCTCTTGATTTTTCCTTCTCTTCTGCCTTCTCTCTTTCTCTCTCTTGCTTCTCTCTCTAAAATTTAGAAAAATAATGTTCTAAAAACATCCCATTTGAGTTCTATAAGGATGCTTATATAGATCTAGGGTAAAATGAACAGTATAATGAAGCTTTTTGGGCCTAAAACGCATTCTTTATTGGGCAAATTTAGGGCTGTAGTGGTAAAACCTCTACTACAACCCATGGGACGAGGTAAGAGAGGCATTATAGCTCCCAAAACCTACACTGTAACCTGTGTGAAAGTTGTCTCCGGTTTGGAAGGGCGCTACAATGGATGTTTTTCCCATTGCAGCCTGTGAAATTGGCCCCTTGGGCTGAATTTTTCCTTTAGTGTAGGCTATAGTGCGGTTATGGGTGTGGCACGGCACTACAGTGGGTGGTAAAGCCGTGACAACACCATGTTCATCTTTACTGTTGTTTTTCGTTGTTTCTTAACCATTTCAACTCTAATTTTTATTCCACGACTTCTGTTGGACTTCAAACTAAATGCTTGATATTTTTAACTTTAGAAATCTTCATTTTCCATCCATTTTTTATTCATGATATTAAAACACCAAAATATACAATATACAAATAAAACATAAGAATACTAAAAAAAATTTAGATGATAAATCCAAGGAAAATGATACAAAATTATAACAAATTATGCACATAAAATTTCCCCACACTTATCTTTTGCTAGTCTTCAAGCAAAACTCAAACAAAAGATATAAAGCACTAATCCTCCAACCATTAACCTCAAAGAACACTAAGAGATACAATCTAGAGATTAGACAAGTAACAAATTTAATCCACATTTATTCAAAAGTTTGTACATCCTACAACAATCAGACTCAGTGTGTGTGTGTGCATCAGTCATTATAAATGATTATTGCTCTATGCCTGTTATGAACAACTAAACACTCAAAAGCTTTACAAAAAAAAAAGTTAAAACCAAAATCAAAACAAAAGAAATTTAAGGGGTCAAACATCATAGGCTTTCCCTTAGGTATAAATCTCCACTATGCTAAAGGCATCACCTAAAATCAAAAGACTTTCAATACAGGCTGTAATAGGGCTAGGAGGTAGTGGCTTAAGAACGAAGGGTATAGGCAGTGCAATGGTCATAAAAACTTCATGGAATTAGAGACATCTTGAAAATTCAAAAATATCGAGACACTCTCAAAACCGAAAGAAGTGATTAATGAGGCCAAATCTAATGGCATTAGGTCTCATCTTTAATTAAAACCTGGTCATACATAAACCATGAATTGAATAGCTCACAATAATTTATTTTTCAATTTTTTACATTATTTTATTTTTCTTTTTTTGGCTTTTTTAAAATTTTTTTCGTTTTCATGAGCCACTTTTACAAAATTTCCCTTTCTTTGCTCTTGATTTGTACTCTCCCCCACACTTATTCTCTATTCCCAACCCAATTTCTTACAAAATTCCCTTGCACTTGAAATGCATCTCTAAAGTTTGAATCCATCTTTAGAACAAGGGTAATAGGATAAACACAGTCAGACTTGGTAAGAAAAAGTGGCTAACCAAATGAATAGGTTTACATGAAGGCTCAAATGGCTATTAAAGGGGATGTTCTCTCTAGAACATCTATTTGGATTTTGGCTGATTTGGCTTTTGTGCTAGTATAATCCTATTGCCTTATGATTCAAAATAATGCTCAATCAGTCATTCACCTCGACAGACCTCTGGCAGAGTTCTAATGCAAAACACCTACTTTCAAAACCAGAATTTATACAAGAAAAATGTCAAAGAGAATCTACTCATTTAAGCATGCTTATCTTTGTATTGAATGACATGGCTATTGTGCACTAAAATTTGAGTACATTCATCATAAAAATGTATGAATTAATGAATAACATCAAATTCAAAACAACACTCATTATCTATCAAAATCATAGCAATAATGCTCAGTTCCCATCAAGGTGGCTAAAAGACATCCTAAGACTCAAAAATTCAAAACTTAAAAATTGAAAAAATTTTATGGTTTTTAGGTTTTTTTTTTTTTTTTTTTGTGGATAATGATAAGCAAATGCATGCAAAAATAAAACTTTGGGAATTCCAATGAAACCTACCTGCCATTGAATGCGTTTCGAGAGGGCATGGATAACCATATCCTCCGTAAAGCAGCCATTCAATAGGGCCAGCTTGAGAATAAATTCTTGGGATTTAGAGCAATGCACACAATAACAACACACAAATATTAGAGATCAAGCTAGCCTTCCCCTCACACTTAATTCTTACATTGTCCTTAATAAAAGACTAAACATGAAAGAAAATAGAAAAACAAAAATATTTACAAAGAAAACAAAGCAAAAATACTAAAAAAATAAAATATAGAAAGTTAGAAAGATCAAATCTATTATAATTCATTCTTTGTCTATTGGGTTGCCCTTTAACAAGAGCTTGGTTTAACATCCTCAGTCCTACATAGACCGATTTTCACTTATCAACATAGGCTCGCTCATCATGGAGATCTCATTGACAACATGCTCCTTGAATGACTCATAGTAAGGATTGAGTCTTTGTCCATTAACATTGAATTATTTTCCTCTCTTTACGCTTTTGTTTTCAATTGCACCATGGGGAAAAACATTTGTGACAATAAATGGTGCAATGTGATGAGAATGTAATTACTCGGAAATAACTTAAGGCATAAGTGGAATGGAAGAACTTTCTTTCCCACTACAAAAGTCTTACGTAAGATCATATTGTCAAGAAATGCCTAGTCTTTTCCTTGTAAATCTTTGAACTCTTGTAGGCCTTGTTTCTTATCTCCTCGAGTTCTTACAATTGAAGCTTCCTTTACTCAACAGTAGCATCCACCTCCATGTTGCATTGCTTCACTGCCTAAAATACTTTATGTTCTAATTCAACTGGAAGATGACATGGCTTACCATAAACTATCCTATATGGAGACATTCAAATGGGCATCTTGTATGCAGTCCTATAAGCCCAAAATGCATCATCGAGTTGTAAAATCCAATCTTTCTGATTTAGATTAATCATCCTTTTAAGAATGCATTTCACTTCTCAATTAGACAATTTAGTTTGCCCACTTGTTTGTAGATGGTATGTGGATGTGTGATGTTGTATTTCTTCAACAAGGCTTCTATTGGCATGCTACAAAAAGGTATACCACTGTCATTGATCATGGCTCTTGGTGTTCCAAACCTTGCAACGATGTTAGACTTCATAAAATCTATAACAACCTTAGAATCATCAGCCTTGGTGGCTTTTGTTTTCACCCATTTCGACGCATAATCCACTGCTAAGATAATCTAAAGATTACCAAAAGAGGAGGGAAAAGGCCCCATGAAATCAATGCCCTAGACATCAAAGATTTCAACAATGAGAATAGGGAATTATGGCATTTTATTTCGGGTGCTAAGTTACTTGTTCTTTGACAACAATCACATGTCTTACAAAAGAGGTATGAATCTTTAAAAATTGAAGACCAATGAAGACGATAGTCAAGGACCTTAAAGGCTATTCTTCTTGGTCCAAAATGTCTACCATAAGCATATGAGAAGAATTGAATTAAATTTAGTTTTGGGTGTGTACTTTCTAATCACTAGATCAGAGCAATGTTTCCCCTAGTATGGATCATCTCAAATGTAATACTTTGCCATGGTTTTAATTTTGTCTCTTTGGGCATGAGTCAACTCATCTAGCAACTTCTTGGTAGCCAAATAATTGACAATATCTATGTACCAAGAAAGTGCCGCTTTGATCAAAAGAAGTTGCTCATCGGGGAAGTTTTCTTGCATGGTAAAGCATCTTCTTCATGAACAAGACAGCTAAGATGATCTACCATCAAGTTCATGGTTCCTCTCTTCTCTTTGATCTCTAAGTTGAATTCTTATAAGAGAAAAATCTAGCTTATGAGAGAGGCTTTGCATCCCTCTTTCATGAGGAGGTACCTAAAAGCTGTATGGTTAGAGAAAATAGTTACTTTTGTTCCTATCAAATATGAGCTAAATTTTTCTAAAGGAAAAATAATTGTCAAAAGATCTTTTTTTGTGGTAGAATAATTGAGTTGGGCAAGGTTCAAGAATTGTAGTAGATAACATGTCGAAGCTTCCCAACATGTTGCCCCAAAACAGCTCCAATGGCATAATCACATGTGTCACACATGATCTCAAAAGGCAACTCCCAATTTGTAGGTTGGATCATAGGAGCTGAAGTCAACAGCTCCTTCAACTTCTCAAAAGCTGCCTTGCATTTTTCATTTGATTCAAAAGCCACTTCTTTTTGAAGTAACTTGCATAAGGGCATTGCCATCTTCGAAAAATCTTTGATAAACCTACAATAAAAACCTGTATGGCCAAGAAAAGAACAAATCTCTCACACACTTATAGGAGGTGGAAAGAATCATACAAGGTCTACTATAGATTTATAAACTTCAATTCCTTTGGAAAAAGCAATATGCTCCCTTGATTTACCATGAAAGGGCATTTTTCCCAATTCAATACAAGCTTCGTTTCAATGCGCCTTGTCAGTACAAGTGTAAGATTATGCAAGCATTTCTGAAAAGAATCACCATAGACACTGAAATCATCCATAAAGACCTTTATGATGTATTCAACATAATCAAAGAAAATACTTAGCATGCATCTTTGGAATATGATGAAAGCATTGCAAAGACCAAATGGCATGCGGTGGTAGGCAAAGGTTCTAAGTGAGCATATGAATGTGGTTTTCTCTTGGTCCTTTGATGCAATTACATTTTGATTATAACGTGAGTAACCATCAACATAAGTAATGAGAATGACAAGCTAACCTTTTAGGCATTTGATCGATGAAGGGTAGTAGAAAGTGGTCCTTGCCAGTTGTCAAACTAAGCTTATGGAAATCAATGCAAACTTGCCACCCAGTTTGAATTCGAGTGGAAACTAGCTCATTTTCTTCATTTTCACCATGGTGATCCCAGATTTAATTGGAGCCACTCGAACTGGGCTCACTTATTTGTTATTCGAAATGGGTTAGATCACTCCAACATCTAAGAGCTTCAATATCTCCTTTCATTTCTAATGTTATTCGAACTGGGCTCAAGAGAGGTTTCATTTCTAATGTGGGAGCCTGTATCATAGATTGCAGAAGTTTCTCATTAGTCAAAGGTGGTTCAAGGTAAGAAACATCATACCTATCCTTTTGTGGCAAAGATTTCAAACTCTCCACGGCTTCCTCCACATCCTTTCCTGATGGGATATGCTATTCTTTCACCTTGAGATCACCTAATTGCAAGCTTTTGATGATGGCAACTTCCAATTCGTCCTTGGTGGGTAACTCAAATATTTCTTGTAAGAAAGGATCAAAACCATGTCCATTGCAAAAACAAAATGCAAGTCGTTAGGACACCTCATTGCTTCAAAGATGTTGAAGTGGATAATTTCACCATCAAACTTCATAGTCAAGGTTTGATCGTACACGTCTTTGTCTAAGCTTTCTTCAAGAATAGCCTCCTAACAAGAAAGGTGTCGATGAGACTGTAAACGTGTACGTTTTCTAAGGCTAAAATCATTTATTTATACTTTTATTTCTCATTAAATCCTCTAATTAATAACATTTTAGCATTAATAAGTATTTTTGTGTCTTAGTGTGCAAAAGTGTTTAAAAATATATTTTTAATGCATTTTTATGTTTAAATAATATTTTTGGTAATTTTTAAAGTCATTTCGGTATGTTAAAATATATGTTTAGTCTGTAAATAATCAAAACCATAAAAATAATGTTGTGTGATTTTATTTTGGGACTTAAAGTGTTTGTAAATAAGTTTTGAGTTTGTAAATATGTTCTAGTAATTTCTAAAAATAATCTCAAGTCTTTGATTGCATATTTGTTATGGTTTGTTAATTTTAGATGTTTCTATCTATTTTTAGTTATTTTTGTGTGTTTTATTATAAAATAAATATTTTTAATCATTGTGAAAATTATATTTGTAAAATAATTAATTTAGGTTTGTTAATTTAATTTTAGATTTGAGATCTAGAGAAAAAGCAAAGCAAAACAGCACCAAAACAGGAAAAATTGGACAACAAGTGAACAAGAAACTCATTAAAAATTCAATTTTTAAAAAGGGACATGTGGCGCTCATTTGACCATTGGATCAGTTACAAAAATGATCTAGTCCATCCGAAGAAGGAACGCGTATCAGTCCATCATCCATTGCATCAACAGTGGGGCCCAGTGTTATAGGGAATCTCAGAGGTGCTCTGGATCTTGCGCAGGCATTCTCATGTATAGCTGATCTTCTAGTTGTTTGATGAGATGACTTGACATATCCAACAGCCCTCATTTTCCTACGCGGTCCCACCAGTCTTTACTCAATCCAAGCTGCACATTTAGCCTACGGTCATCAATTTGATGGCCAACATTGTCTGTTCTGTATGCGCAAAGCACTGGATTACAAAGTAATAAAAGCATAGTAAAATACGCATATTAGCGTTAAAAAAAATTATAACCAGCTCTTCATGAGACTCTGGTGGGAGGCGGATGCTGATAATAAAAAAATAAAAAATAATAAAATATTTAGTAAATTGTGATTTTTACTACCTATATAAACCCCATTCTCCCCCTCATTCAAACGCACCCTTCAACGGGCCTTTGGGCCTTATTCTTCTTTTCTTCTTTTCTTGCTATTTCCCACTGCTGAGTCTGAGTTCGACTCAACAGTACCCCTTACTATACTAAAAATAATAAAATAATGTTTAAACTAGTGCAGAGAGTTGGTTGAGGTAGAGAGATAATCTTATATGCATAGTACTTTGGTATGGATTTTAACTCTATATCTGCTTTGTAGTGCTTATATTTTTGTGGAATAAATTATATTTTTCAAAATAATTATTGTTAGTGTTGTTATACTACTAATTTTTACATAAATTTAGTCATGCTTTCTTTATGCAATTTAATTGTGCTGCATAATTAATATTAATAATAATGAAATGATGCTTAATTTTATGGAATGTCTTTTACTGCAGTACGACTTGTTATATTGTTGATTCTAGGTATTTCATAAGACGAAGTACTAATGGAATTATTTAAAAAATTTATTCCATTAAAATATAATAATTTTGATTTGTTATTATCTTTTCTATCTTAAAATTATGTTAATTATAATTGTAGTGATAGCGGTTATAATTTTCATAATTAGTACACCAAATCATTAGTGAGAGATGATTATTTTGCTAGTTTTATAGGAAAACCCTTACTGTATTATGGCTTGTTATATTGTCGCTTTCGGTTGACTTATAAAATTAGTAAAATGTGCTGCAATTAATGAGAAAAGATATGATAAATCAAATGCTTTAGATATATATTTCTTTAGAGTTAAAATTCCATATCAATTACAAAACATACAAGAGATTCTTTAAGCTTCACCATTTTAATTTTATGCTTTAAAGTTTAAATAAAAAATCAAAAAAATATTTCTTTCACGTTAAACTTTATTTTGAAAAACCGCTTGCCCTTTTGACTATTTATTTTAACAATCTCCCGAGTTACAAATTTCCCACCTCCTTGTGGATACGACAACCTTTCTATATTACAAACGTTCGCCGTTTAAGAAAAACATTTTGGGCGACTCAAACAAAAATTTGGTGTCGTTGTCGGGGAAGTGCTATTACTTTGTCAGATTACTGAATTTAGCAGGAAACTAGGTAAATACTCTATCCTTATCTTGTAAATAGTGTAAATATTGTCATTTTAGTTTTTAGTTTAAGTATTTAGTTAAATAAGCTACTATTCACGTCAGTCACTATTCACACACTGTTCACTATTCATAACAATAAAAAATAAAAAATTGAAAAATAAAAAAATATTTTATTTTTAATTATACTTTGTAAAATATTTATTTTGTTAGTTTTATGTTTAGATTTAGGATTTTAACTTAGAAATAAAACTTCATAAAATTTTACAGTTAGGTTTTTCATAAAATGTATTGTGGCTTTGTGAAGAGTATTCTTTGAGAAAGTTTTGTTTGAGGGCTAGTACTGGCTTAGATACCTTTCCCATAGTCGGTTAATTTTGAAAACTTTTCCAACACTAGTGATTCTGGGAACATTGCTCTGACTAAGAGATTGGTTTTTAAGGAGCCTTAACCCCACCAATCTTTCCTGGGAACATCCTTGAAGCATACAATTCTCAAGATCTGCAAAACAAATTTGGCGAATGCTTTTTATTCACTACTTTATTCTCCCCAAATAAAGAAAAGCTTAGCATTTTTTCTTTTACCTTGTAAATTAAAAAATTAAATAAAAAATAAAAAAATAAAAAAGAGAAACACTTAGGGTTAATGCTTTGACATAGAGACAAACTAGGTCAATTTGTTAAGGCTTCTAACTCAAGAAACCCTAGTGAACAATCGTTGACCTTTTCTGCATTCTTCATCTTCATCAACCAGTCTTTCCAATTCATTTCCAATGGAGAATCTCAATGACAATCCTCAAAGAATGCTGATGAAGGATTTCATGCATCTGACTCTCACTTTAACACCTTCGTGCATTGTGTTTCCTTCGAATCTTCCACAACAGGATTTTAAGCCAAGCATGATTCAACTTTTACCAACCTTCTTTGGATTAGAAAGCAAAAATCCTTATGTTCATATTTGTGAATTTGAGGAAGTTATCGCCACTTTCCACAACCACCCTAACATTGTTGATTCCATTAAATTGAAATCCTTTCATTTCTCACTAAAAGATAAAGCCAAAAGTTGGCTCTATTCTTTAAGACCTTGATCCATCAAATCATAGAATGACATGACATTTGCTTTCTTCCACAAATACTTCCCATATCAACTACCAACAATCTTAAGAAACAAATTTTGACTTTCTCCCAGAATGACCATGAAAATTTCTATGAAGCTTAGGAAAGGTTTAGAGATTTGTTGAGTCAATGTCCTCACCATAGTTATGAAAATTGGTATCTCGTCAACTTCTTCTACGAAGGACTCACAAGTCATGATTGCCAATATCTGGAAGTAATGTGCAATGGAAAATTTTTACATCAGGATCCTAAAGAGGCCAACGAATTTCTTAATGAATTTGCTAAGAAAGTTCATTTTTGGGCTGAATTAGATATTTTTAATTATACTACTAAGTCCTGATCAATTGGAATTCACCAATTGAAGAAAGAGGATAACACAACCTTAGGGTTCAAGTTGAAAACCTTACAAGAGAATTAGAAATCCTTAAAGCAAAGAAAGAGAAAGGAAGTCATGTAGTCACAAGAGCTGAACTACAAGGAACAAATTTTGTGGATGGAAGAGTTGAACAATGAGCACTAGACTATCATGTTTATTAGGAAGTGATTAAAGAATATAAGGAACAATGGAAATGCATTAAGGACAATTCATAAGCCTTGTACTCCTTTTTTCAAAACCTTCAATCCTAATGGAAGAAATAATTTGAATTTCAACATGAGGAATTCAAATCAAGAGAATCATTTGGCAATCAATGGGGAATTGAAGAAGAAATGCGCTTGAGAGAAAATGCTCCTCAGCATGATTCACACTCAAGCAAATCTCTTGAAGAAACAATGCAAGCATTCATTGAGATACAAAACAAGTCATGTGAGAAAATTGAAGCTACTTTAACACAAATGACAAAAGAAATTTTGAAATTGACTAAAAAATGTTCATCTCAAGCTCAGGTCATTTTGGAAGGACAAAACATAATGCAAACCTCTAACACTGAAGAGAAGGATGAAGAGGGTGGTCATGTTACTACTCGTAGTGGTAAATCATTGGAAAAATCAAACACTAAAGATGCAAGTAATGAAGAAGATGTTCCACAAAGACAAGAAGAAGAAGTGAATAAACTTCTAGTAAAAGCCCCTTTTCCTCAAGCTCTTCAACCCACTAGGAAAGTGTTAGAAAATTATGAACACATCTTGGAACATTTAAAGCAAGTTCAAAGTGATCTTCCTTTTTTGCAAATTCTCAAACAAGTGCCTACTTATGGCAAAGTAATGAAAGATTTATGCATTGTGAAAAGAAAGATCATGTCCCAAAGACTACATTTTTTACTAAACAACTAGTGCAGTTCTTAAGCAAAGAGCACCGGTCAAGTACAAAGACCCTAGATGTCCCACAATCACCTATTACATAAGAACTCATGAAATCACTCAAGCCTTGTTAGACTTAGGAGCAAGCGTCAATCTCATGACCCATTTCATTTACTCGCAACTAGGCCTTGGAGAGATTAAGCCAACATCTGTGGTCTTGTAATTGGTAGACCGATTCATCAAGAAACCACGAAGGATAGTTGAAGATGTTTTGTTGCAAGTTGATAAGTTCTATTATCCCGTGGATTTTCTCATTTTAGACACTCAAACTAAGGGGGATATAGAATCAAAAATTCTTATCATTCTCGGAAGACCTTTCTTAGCTATGGTTAATGCTCTCATCAACTGTCGAAATGGTCTCATGAAAATCTCTTTTGGAAATATGACTCTTAAAGTAAATGTTTTCTATATTGGGGAGCAATTTTAAAGCAATGATGAAGTGTTATTACATTGAAATCATTGATGAAGCTATTCACGAAGAATTTCAAAAGTGAACTGATGTGCTTGAAGAAATTTTCCAAAGTTTAGATCTTGAAAATCCCAATCCCATTTTTGATATTCCCAAACATTCGCTAGACAAAGAAACAAAGTTTTGGCAACTATATTTTGAAAAGCTGTTTCTAGAAGAAGAAAAGCCAAAACCATCGACTAAAGAAATCCTAAAAGTTAAGTTAGCCCAACTTCCTGAAGGATTGAAGCATGCATTCTTAGGAGCTGATGACTCTTTTCCTATCATCATTTCATCTAAAGTCGATAAATCATAAGAGCGACGGTTAATTAACATGTTGTGTAATCACAAAAATGCATTGGGTTGGACAATAGTTGATATCAAGGTTATTAGTCCTTTGATTTGCCCCCATCTATTCAATTGGAAGAAGGTGCTAATCCAAAAAGAGAGCCCCAAAGAAGGCTGAACCCAACAATGAAAAAAGTTATGAGGAATGAAGTTTTGAAACTGTTAAATGCGGGTATCATTTACCCCATTGCAAATAGTAAATGGGTTGGTCCAACACAAGCTGTACCTAAGAAGTCTGGTATAACTGTGATAAAGAATGAAAAAAGAGATCTTGTTCCTACAAGAGTTGTCACTAGATGGCGAATGTGTATTGATTATCAAAAGTTGAATGCCGCCACTCAACAAGATCATATTCCACTCCCATTCATTGATCAAATCTTGGAACTTGTAGCTGGTCATCCTTTCTATTGCTTTTTAGATGGATATTCAAGATATTATCAAATAAAGATAGCATTAAAAGATCAAGAAAAGATCACGTTTACATATCCTTTTGGTACCTTTGCTTTTCGTTGAATGCCATTTGGACTTTGTAACGCTTCAGCTACATTTCAAAGATGCATGATGAGCATTTTTAGCAACATGGTTATAAAGATTATGGAAGTTTTAATGGATGATTTGACTGTCATTGGTGATTCATTTGATACTTGTTTGCTTAACTTGGAAGTTATTTTGAAGAGATGTGAAGAAAAAGCCTTGTGTTAAATTGGGGGAAATGCCATTTTATGGTTCCATTTGGCATAGTTCTTGGACACATTGTCTCTAAAAGAGGAATTGAAGTTGATCCAGCTAAGATTGAGCTTATTGCAAACATGGCCATTCCAAAGACTGTTAGAGATGTTCGATCTTTTCTTGGACACTCTGGATTCTATCAAAGATTCATTCAAAATTTTTTAGCCATATCAAGACCATTGTGTAATCTCCAATTGAAAGATGTAGTGTTTGAATGGACAAAGGAATGTGAAGAATCTTTTCAAACATTGATATCTAAGCTGACCTCTACACTTGTCATGCAATCCCCTGATTGGAGATTTCCATTTGAAATCATGTGTGATGTAAGTAATTACGTTGTAGGAACTATTTTAGGTCAAAGGGAAAGACAACCATTTCTAGTGTACTATGCAAATAAAACCTTGAACAACACTCACATGAATTACTCAACCATTGAAACGGAGTTACTTGTTATAGTATTTGCACTTGATAAGTTTCGTTCATACTTGATAGGTTCACCTATCATTGTTTTTACTAATCATTCAGCCCTTAAGTATCTCTTTTCCAAAAAGGATGCTAAGGCACGACTTATCGAGTGGATCCTTCTTCTGCAAGAGTTTGATTTAACCATCAAGGACAAGAAAGGAGTTAAGAACATGGTAGCTAACCACTTATCTCGTTTGGAGTTGATGATCCTATTGATGGTTCACCAATTCATGATGAATTTCCTAATGAACATCTGTTCTCTGTTACCAAGTTACCTTAGTGTGCACACATTGTCAATTATCTGGCAACTAGATAAAATCCATCTACTTGGAATTTGTAAGACAAAAGAAAGTTTTTGGTTAAAGTGTGTAACTTGTACTGGGATGACCCGTACCTTTTCAAATACTGTCATGATCAAATGACAAGATGTTGCATTCCTGAAGATGAAGTGTATAGTGTCTTAAAATTCTATCACACTGATGCATGTAGTGGTCATTTTTCTGCCAAGAAAACTATTGCAAAGATTCTCCAATGTGGTCCTTATTGGCCTACTTTGTTCAAAGACACTTATCACTATTGTCGTTCCTGTGAAAATTGTCAAAAGTTAGGTACTCTATCTCTTTGCCATATGATGCCTCTAAACCCGATTGTAGCAACTGAAATATTTGATTGCTAGGGAATAGACTTTATGGGACCTTTTCCAACTTCTTTTGGGTACCTATACATCCTTCTTGCTGTGGAGTATGTTTCAAATTGGTTAAAGTTGTTGTTTGCCATACCGACGATAATACAACCATTATAAAGTTCTTGAAAGAAAACTATCTAGGTATGGTATGCCACGTGCTATAATAAATGATCAAGGCACACATTTTTGCAACTGATCTTTCAAAGCTTTGATGCGAAAGTACAGTGTGATTCATAAAGTTTCAACTGCCTATCATCCATAGACAAATGGATAAGTTGAGTTAGCAAATAGAGAGATTAAAAAAAATTTTGGAAAAAATGGTGAATCCAGATCGAAAAGATTGGTCCTCACATCTTTAAGATGCACTTTGGGCATACTATATAGCTTACAAAGCTCCTTTAGGAATGTCTCCCTATAGAGTCATTTTTGGAAAAGCCTGTCAATTACCTGTGGAACTTGAACATAAAGCTTATTGGGCTATTAAAGCTCTCAACTTTGATCTTAGTTCTATAGGTATTGAACGGAAGCTTCAACTCTTTGAAATTGAGGAATTAAAGAATGATACTTATGACAATTCACGAATTTACAATTCAAAAATGAAAACATTTCATGATAAGTAAATTCTACGAAAGAACTTTGAGCCAAATCAACGGGTTCATCTTTATGAATCCTGACTTCACCTTTATCCTGGTAAGTTAAAATCATGATGGACAAGTCCATATATTGTGAAATAGGTTTTCCCAAATGGTGTTGTTGAGATCAAAGATCCATCCAACAGAAGGATACTTAGAGTAAATGGCCAGAGACTGAAAAGCTACATAGAACAGATAACTGAGCTCGAAGAGGTCACTCTTGTGGCTTCGATATACCAACCCTAAGTAGTTTTTGTTATTCTCTCTTGTAAATATTTATTTATGTTGTTTGTTTTCTTATTTTGTTTTCTGCTTAATTTTAATTTAAAAAAATCAAAAGTTGAAAATAAATTTCAAAGTTAATTCTTGCAGAATAGCTGAGATTTAGGAGGTTATAATTGATTACGACTAGCAAATACTTTGCATTTGCGGCCTCTTGAGACGAATTCTGAAGAATTTATATGAAAAAAATGATTTTTGACTTTCGAAACAAAAAATAAAGTCTAGGGAATCTAACTTTAAAAGACCCAGTTTGTAATATATTATTGTATGTTTAGTTAGTTTTTAGTTTGGTTTGTTAAATTTGGCATAGATCATCTCTACAGCTATGCTGATGTAGGTAATATCTTTGCTACTCTCATTATTCTTTTTATACATTATAGACAATGTACAATTTAGGTTGGGGAAGAGGGTTATGCTTTAAAATTGTGCTTCAATGTTGTTCTGTGCTAAAATTTTTTTTTATTTACCCAATTTTTTTCATTTTGCTTTTTGTTTATTTTTTTTATTTTTGTGTGTTATTTTTGCGAGTCATAAAATAAAAATAAATTAAAAAATGTTTGTAAATATTAGTTTCTTAGTAATTAATGTGTTATTATTTTGTTGTGATTTCTGATTTTCATATTAATAAAATATCATTTTTCTATTCTTTGGATTATTTAACTTTATGGACCTTCAAAACTCTGGTTTTATTTAACATTTTTATGTGTTTATTTTTCAAAATGTTTGTAAGCCATTCTTTTCACACATACACTGTAATGCTTAATTGTGGTAGTAAGTCAAAGCTATGAATATTTAAGTTTTGTTATTTTGTGAAGATGAACAATTGAAGGTAGTAACATTTTCAAAATTAATAAACTAATTAATAAAAAATAAAAAAAGAAATAAAAGAAAGAAAAAAGAAATAAAAATAAGTGTAAATAAATAAAGTTTGCAATTATGTAAATTAATGGATAAAGTTGGATAAGTTTGGTTTCGTAGCCTCTTTAACTCGAGTAAGTAAGTTCTAGAGGTGCTTCAACACTTAGTACCTTAGACCAACTGGTTTGGGAGTTACTAACCCAAAGCTTGTTAAATAGATTATGGAGAAAGCTTAAGAGAGCCAAACATTGCACTATCCACAGTTGTAAAGTTTGTAAATTATTCTATTTTATGCTTCTACTTTTTAATTGTTTTAATAAATAAATTTAAAGTGTTGTTGCTGCAGGAGTGATTTAAAGGAAAATATCATAACAATTTTATTCTTAGTTTTAGATGAAACTTCAAAATTATTCATTATCCCTTTCTACAGTAAGTCTGGCTTACATACATTTTATTAAATAGCATATAAATTGTTCAAATAAAATTTTTGATTTGTTTGTCTATCTAGTTAGATTAGTCAAATTATAGTTACATGATTTGCATTGTGTGAATATTCAGTAAATCATTTCAAAATTTTACCGCTTTAATTGCTATGAACTAGAAATAAGCTGGTTGGGGGTGTGATGAGACTATAAAAGTATACATTTTCTATGGCTAAAATAATTTATTTATACTTTCATTTCTCATTAAATCCTCTAATTAATAGCATTTTAGTGTTAATAAGTATTTTTGTGTCTTAGTATGTAAATGTATTTAAAAATATATTTTTAATGTGTTTTTATGTTTAAATAATATTTTTGGTAATTTTTAAAGTCATTTCGGTATGTTAAAATATATGTTTAGTTTGTAAATAATCAAAACCGTAAAAATAATGTTGTCTGATTTTATTTTGAGTCTTAAAGTGTTTGTAAATAAGTTTTGAGTCTGTAAATATGTTCTAGTAATTTCTAAAAATAATCTCCAATCTTAGATTGCCTATTTGTTAAGGTTTGTTAATTTTAGAAGTTTCTATCTATTTTTAGTAATTTTTGTGTGTTTTATTGTAAAATAAATATTTTTAATCATTGTGAAAATTATATTTGTAAAATAATTAATTTAGGTTTGTTAATTTTATTTTAGATTTGAAAATTGGAGAAAAAACGGAGCAAAATGGCACCAAAACAAGCAAAATCGGACAACAAATGAACAAAAAACTCATTAAAAATTCAAATTTTAAAAAGGGACATGTGGTGCTCATTTGACCATTGGATCAGCTGCAAAAATGATTTGGTCCGTCCAAAGAAGGAACACATGTCAGTCCGTCATCCATTACGTCAACAATGGGGCCCAATGGTAGAGGGAATCTCATAGGTGCTTTGGATCTTACGCGGGCATTCTCACATAAAGCTGATCTTCCGACCATTTGATGAGATGACTTGATACATCCAACAGCCCTCATTTGTCTACATGGTCTTTCCAGTCTTTACTCAATTTGAGCCATACATTCAGCCTACCGTCATCAATTCGAAGGCCAACATTATTTGTTTTGTACGCGCAAAGCACTAGATTACAAAGTAATCAAAGCATAACAAATACGGGTATCAGCATTTAAAAAAAATCATTATAACCAGCTCTTCATGAGACTCTCGTAGGAGGCAGCTGTTGATAATAAAAGAGTAACAAAATAATAAATTAAATAAAATATTAATAAAAATGATAAAATATTTAATAAATAGTGATTTTTACTACCTAAATAAACCCCCTTC
Source organism: Artocarpus hirsutus (assembly GCA_946598075.1). Classification (NCBI taxonomy): domain Eukaryota; kingdom Viridiplantae; phylum Streptophyta; class Magnoliopsida; order Rosales; family Moraceae; genus Artocarpus; species Artocarpus hirsutus. The sequence continues at coordinate 22,228 of CAMOHE010050813.1, read as the reverse complement.
TCCCTCTCATTCAAAAGCACCTTCAACGGGCCTTTGGGCCTTCTTCTTCTTTTCTTCTTTTTTTATTATTTCCCACTATTGAGTCTAAGTTAGACTCAGCAGTACCCCTTACTAGACTAAAAATAATAAAAAATGTCTAAACTAGTGTAGAGAGTTTAGTGAAGTAGAAAGATGATCTTGTATGTATAGTACTTTAGTATAGATTTAAACTCTATATCTGCTTTGTAATGCTTATATTTTTGTGGAATGAATTATATTTTTCAAAATAATTATTGTTAGTGTTGTTATGCTGTCAATTTTTACATAAATTCAATCATGCTTTCTTTATGTAATTTAATTGTGTTGCATAATTAATATTAATAATAATGAAATGATGCTTAATTTTATGGAATGTCTTTTACTATAGTATGACTTGTTATGTTGTCATTCTAGATATTTCATAAAACGAAGTGCTGTCGGAATTAATGTAAAAATTTATTTCATTAAAATATAATAATTTTGATTTGTTATTATCTTTTTTATCTTAAAATTATGTTAATTATAATTGTAGTGATAGCGATTATAATTTTCATAATTAGTCCACTAAATCATTAGTGAGAGATGATTATTTTTCTAGTTTTTATTGGAAAACCCTTACTGTATTATGGCTTGCTATATTATCGCTCTCAATTGACTTATAAAATTAGTAAAATGTGCTTACAATTAATGAGAAAAGATATAATAAATCAAATACTTTAGATAAATATTTCTTTAAAGTTAAAATTCCATATCAGTTACAAAATATACAAGAAATTCTCAAAGTTTCATCGTTTTAATTTTATGCTTTAAATTTTGAATAAAAAAATCACAAAAATATTTCTTTTATGTTAAACTTTGTTTTGAAAGACCGCTTGCCTTTTTGACTGTTTATTTTTAACAATCTCCTGAGTTACAAATTTCTCACCTCTTTGTGAATACGACAACCTTTCTATACTACAAACGTCCGCTGTTTAAGAAAAACATTTTGGGCGACCCAAACAGGTGTTGAATTTGGGGATCTTTCATCCTTCATTTCCAACACATAGAAATCTACTGGCAAGGTCGACAATTTCAGACGCGGCACAATGACACGATACGAAAACGACACGAAAAAAATAGGTTTGGACTGCACGTTTATTAATTATGCCATAAATGGGTTAGCACAAATAACACAAAAATAAACAGGCTGGATTCGTACTAACATGCTAAACACGCCTTAATACATTTAATTAAACGGGCTATAAACGTGTTGACATGGCACGACACGACCCGCCCATTTATAACACATTTAAACTTAAAAATAAAAATATTTGAAATATTTATAGTAGGTTAGTATTAATTAGATATTGTGTTTTTGTTAATTTTCTTTATTGGCTTTTTTTTAATTTTTAAAATTTTTTTATTTAATTTTTAGTTAATTGGGTCATAAACGTTTCATATGCGTGTTGTTATCATGTCGACCCATCACGGCATGTTAAGTAATCATGTTAATCGTGTCGTGTCATGTTACATGTCCATAGGTGTGTTGTGTTCGTGTATGCATTTCTGACACGTTTATTAATCGTGTCGTATTCGTGTTCAAGCTAAACATGTCGTGCTATAAACGTGTCGACACGAACACGATTATTGCCACCTCTATCTACTGGAAAGACCAATTCATTTTCCTGCACCAAAACATCCTCTATAACTCCTCTAGGATAAGCATTAGAATAATCTGCAAGTTGTATAACCAAACCAGTTTCCTCAAGTGGTCGAAGATTTTAGGTGGCATAAATAGAGTTTGGCATAACATTTATAGATACTCCTAAATCTAGCATTGCTTTTTCAAATCTGGTGCTTCCAGTGGTGCATGGGATAGTAAATATACCCTGATCCTTACATTTGGTGGGATTTTCTTTTGAAGCACAACTGGAACATTTTCCCCCACTCACTTTTTCATTACCCTTCAATTCTGTTTGTTAGTGCACAATTCTTCGAGAAATTTTGCATACTGAGGCCCTTCCTAGATGACATCTAAGAGGGGTATGTTAACTTCTAACTTGCAAAAGGTTTTCAAGATTTCCTTCTCTTGCTCATCTCTTTTGGATTTTACAAACCTGCTTGTAAAAGGAGGTGGAGTAACACAAAAGTGAATGGAAGATTTTGTGCTTACATTGGGTGATGGAGTATGTTCACCTTGAAGAGGGGTGTCATCTTGTTGTGTGGCCTGCTCTTTCTTGCTTTCTTCCTTCTCACACGACACCTTTTTTGGTATGCTTGATTGTCCTTCCAATTGTTTTACACTTCTCGATGTCATTGCACTTGCATTTTCTTTTGGATTTACCACCGTTTAGGATGACAATTTTCTTAAACTTTGAGCTTCCAACGAACCTATCATTGTAGCCAATTGGCTGCTCATTTGATGATCCAGATTTGGATGCTTGCTCTTATATCTTGCTAGAATTTCATAGTGCTAGCAGCAATGGTTTTGACAAGATCCTCCAAAAATGGACTTGTATTTTGTGGAGCCGGTTGTGGTCCAACTTGACATGGCTGTTGAGGCCTTAGTTGAGTGTAGCCTGGTGGTGGTCAGTTCATTACTAGATTAGGGGCTGCCAATGGTTGATTTCTTCCATAGCTGAAGTTGGATGATCCTTTCATCATTCATTGTAAGTGTTGGAGTAAGGATCATACTTCCTTGGTTGCCCTAGAAATCCTCCAATGGTGTTGGTTTGTTCTGTGCTACTATATTGTAAGGTTGGGGACATGTTGGTGAAGTGACCAAAAGTGGAACATATTGCACATACCTTTGCTTTGTTGCACAGTTCCCACCACCATTTGTTGAACAAGTGATGTGAGATGTGATAGTTATTGCTCAATGGTTGAAGAAGTGCCATTCTCATTCACTTTCTTTGGTGGTGGTTCTTGATGGGTACCAAATTGTTGGGAATTGCCTGCCATGTGATGCCCGTAAGGGGGTTTAATTTGAATAGTTCACCTTAAATGATGATAACAAGAATGAATGTAACAACATCTATGACATAGTCAAAGCTCTCATGGCTTTTGGAGTTTTGTCACCTAGTGTTCCACTACTTGCATTATCAATCGTGCTTCTATCCATCGGCATAAATCCTTCATAGATGTATTGGATGAGGAGTTGCTCACTGATTTGGTGATGAGGGCAGCTTGTCCACAACTTCTTGAATCATTCCCAATACTCATAGACGGACTCACCATTGTATTGTCAGATGCCATAAATTTCTTTTTGGATGGTGGCTACCTTGGATGTAGGGAAGTACTTCTCAAGAAAGAGCTTAATCATTTCATTCCATGTGGTGATAGAGCTGAAAGGTAGGTAGTAGGGCCACTCTTTAGTGGAATCTACCAAAGAAAATGGAAAGCCTCTCAATTTGATTTGTTCTTTGGAAATTCCAGTGGACCTTATGGTTGAGTATACTATAGGAAACTCTTTGAGATGCTTGTGTGGATCTTGACCTACAAATCCATGGAACTTTGGCAAAAGGTGGATTAGTCCAAATTTGAGCTCAAAGGCCGTTTCAAGGTCTGGATATTGAATGAAAAGTGGTTGTTGGTAGAGAATCGGTACCTCTAACTCTTTGAATGTTCGATTATTGTTGTTTGCCACCATCTTTTCTTGTTCTTTTTTATTTGAGTGTTCCAAAGAATCACTTGATGATGGTAAGTCGATGTCTAGAGCTCAATTGAACTCCAGTAGTAGACTGGGTGTTGCACGTGGATGTGATAATGGAAATGGGGGTGGTGGATATGATTGTGTGGCTTTGGATATTTTTAAGAAGTGTTTGATTCTTAAACGCTTGTACTCAATATTATCGTTGGACATTCAAACTTGCAAAAAACCTAAAAAATAAGAAAAACAACACAGGTGAAACTAAAATAAAATGAAAAACTAATAACAATTTAATTAAAATTTCAATCTCCAGTGACACGGCGCCAAAATTTTGATAGTGTCCTAAAGGACTTGTCAACAGAAAAAATCTAAATGGGTTTATTAAAATGGTCATTTGTGACTAAAATGGCAAGCAAGGGTTATTCTTACAAAGGATTGAATTTAATTAATTTGTTATCAATTTTTAATATGATTTTCTCAATAATAACATGGTTTTTAATTTTTTAACTAAATTAACCAAAATTAAAATTAGCAAAACAAATAAATAAAACGCTTGTAAAATTTGAAGGATTAAAAACAATAAAAAGAAAACATGTAAAAGATTCATTCTCCACTGTTCGATTGAAGTGATCTTAGAATTATTCCTGAATTTTTCGTTGAAACTAACAACCGTAGATAGCAAGAAGCTTTACTTTTAGACATGTATGCCCTAAGGAGTAAAAATGTAATAAGTTTTTGGAGACAACTTTATCAATAAAGAATTTATTTATTATTTATATATCAAATCGTGTCCCCTTTACATTCATATTTGTTGAATGTGTGTTAAGTAAACAAAAGTTTAAGACTGTCGGTCTAAAGAATTGGGCATATGATGAACAGATTATGCAGAACACACAATTCTTAAGGTGACGATCTAAATCATAAGACTCACAATCGACGTAATAAAGATGGGTACTTTATTCATGTAAAGATTGTTATGTTGACTGTATCCCTAACGGGAGATGGTTTGTCTTAGCCATCGAGGTGGGCTCCGTGAATAGAAACATTGGCACATTGTCATAGGTGACGATGTGTTGGATCAAGACATAAAGTTAATCGATTTGGATTAATAATTCTGTGTTGGCAAATCAATTCACTTTAGACAATCATATGTATTGTATCTTAATTCTGAGATGAATAAAGGGCTCATTGTTCTAACTTATGTCTTTTGATATACCAAATGGTGACATCCACATTTTACGTTGGTACACATGCCGATACGTTGGAGGCATGACACTTGATAGCATAGACCTATTATTCATAGATATGGAATTCATAGCTTCACTTTAGGAGTAGATGATATCCCTTTATATGCGTTATCCTGTAATTGAAAACTGGAGCTCTCAATTATCTAGATACATAGGTATAACCAAATGGTATACCGTCTTTCAATGGTAAGTTTTTCGATGGTGAGATAATAGAACATAAGATAAAAATAATTGGGAACGTAAGACAGAATTTATCCTTAAGCTGATTATGGATAATCCTATGGGGATACGATATATTATGATATGTCATAGAGACTTAGCTATACAGGCTTCGTAATTTTATATGGTTCAATAGTGTAGCTCTAAGCTTTTAGTATAGTAACGTTAGAGTTGATAATTATGAAATGTATATATGGGATATTAGGTTTTATAATTATTGGGAGCTTAAACTATATAGGTCCATCAAGTCTCCTTTGCTAGCTCATAAAAAAACCCTGTAACGATATGTTGTGCTTTTTCAATAATTGGTGACTTATGTCAAATTATCAGATTGGCTGAAATTCGGTAGGATCAGATAATTCATGTTTGTTTACTACTTGAATTAATTTTGTGAAAATTAATTCAAGATAAACTTGCTGAATTATCAAGAATATTTATATTCCTAGAGATTATCTAGATATGAGCGTTTTAATCAGATAACTTCTCTATTGGGTTATTTGAATTAAAACTAAGGCTCTATCCCAAGAATCTCGGATGGAAAATGAAAGATTCGCGGGATTATTTATCGTTACTTCCGATCTACCAGTTCGGCCTACCAACCGAGCGATAAATAGATCATGTGTTTTCATGAGGATTTAATTTGATATTGATTCTGATTCAAATTTTCAAGGCCTTATCTAATAAGAACTAACCCCTAGGCCCAACCTCTATAAAAAGAGAGTGAGACTCATTGTTATTTAGATCAGTTGAGAAAGTACTCTGCCAGTGAGACTCTGTTACTCTCTGAGAGTTCTTGTTCACAAATCACATGCAGTAGCTTTGAGTTTTCTCAATTGGTTGGAAGGAGAGTCATCAGGAAAAGGCTAAACGACGTGTGCACGCACGCACTGTGATCGTGGATAAAGGATAGCAAAGAAGACCAATTGGTTGAGGCTCTTTTGGAACGTTGTACTCTTTATGAAGTTCAGAAGCTTTTCGGCAAACAAGTTTAATAAGATCTAGTTAATTTATGTATATAGCGTGTCAAACTTGTGTTTTGAAAAATAGTCTGGTATTAAAAAATTTTAAAATTCTACTACGTACTATTTTTCCAACACTACTACCTTGATCCTTTCTTACATTTTAGATTTAATAAGACAAGTGTTGTAACCCCTTTCCATCAAACAAACTAAGAGGAATCTCACTAAGCTCAATCTAACAGAAGCTTTATGTTAAGAAAGAAAGGTTGATCTAGGCAACAAACACCCAGAAGCTGAGTTCACTCAACCTATGTTATATTTTTCATCACAACCATACAAAAGCCTCACAGCAATTGTGTGTCACAATTTGCTACTTATGGTTAAAGGTACAAGACAATTACAGATTAAGATTTCTAACTTAGCAATGGGCAATTTTCAAGTTTTACTTAGTTGCACACCTAAATAACACCATAAAAATTAGCCATGAATAGTAAATGTGGCTAAACATAAGCAATTTCAACAAGAAATTCTGAGAATAATCTATACAATCAACTATATAAACATGTATGTGGCTTCAAATTCACCTTTAACCACAAATAACTTAGCTAAACATAATTAAAATTAAAAATAAAATTACACAAACAAGAACATAAAGAGTTCAAGAGATAGAACTAGAATAAGTTGTTGATGATCTTCAAGGATCTGCAAAAGCTACAAATCCTCTTAATTTTCTCCTTCTCTTCCTCCTTCTCTTTCTTTCTCTCTTTTCTCCCCCTAAAACTTAGAAAAATGATGTTCTAAAATATCCCATTTGAGTTCTATAAGGATGCTTATATAGATCTAGAGTAAATTGAACAATGCAATGAAGTTTTTTGGGCCTAAAATGCATGAAAAACATGTTCTTTGCCAGGCAAATCTAGGGTTATAGCAGGCAAAACCTCTGCTGTAGCCCACGAGACGAAGGCAAGACAAGCGTTTTAGTGGGCAAAACCTCTATTGTAGCCCGTGTAAAAAGCTGTCTCTGGTTTAGAAGGGCACTACAACAGAAGTTTTTCCTACTGTGGCTTGTGAAATTGGTCCCTTGGACTGAGTTTTTCCTTCATTGAAGGCTGCAGCGCGGTTGTAGGTGTGGCGCAGTGCTACAGCGGGTGGTAATGGCGCTGTAGTGCCATGTTCATCTTTGGTGTTGTTTTCGCTGGTTCTCAATCGTTTCAACTTTGATTTGTGTTTTGTGACTTCCGTTGGACTCCAAATTGAATGTTTGATATTTTTAACTTCAAAAATCTTCATTTTTCATCCATTTTTTATTCTTAATAATTAAACACCTAAATACACAAAATACAAACAAAACATAAGAATACTAAAAAAAACTTAGACAATAAATGCAAGGAAAAATGGTACCAAATTATGACAAATTATGCACTTGTCAACTATGTCCCTCCCTACGTCATTATCTTATGCTTTATCTTGTAAAAACTAGAAAAATTCTATGAATGTTGAAATGCAAGATTTAGAGAAAAACAAGATGTAGGAGGTGGTTGATTTACCCAAGGGAAAAAGGCCAATGGGGTTGTAAGTGGGTTTATACTATGAAGTATAAAGCAAATGGCTCCCTTAAGAGATATAAAGCAAGGTTAGTTTCCAAAGGATACACTCAAACTTATGGGATAGATTATCAATAGACTTTTGCTTTTGTTGCTATGAACACAGTTAGAGTCCTATTATCTTAGCTGCCAACTATAATTGGAATTTAGAATGATTTGATATGAAGAATGCCTTCTTGCATGGGGACCTCGAGGAGGAGATATACATGGAAATTCCACCCGGCTTTGGTGGGAATCTGGCAAACAATTAAATATGCAAGGTTAGAAAGGCTTTGTATGGATTGAAGCAATCTATGAGAGCTTGGTTCGGAAGATTCATGAAAGTCATGATAGCCATGGGATATAAGTAGAGGAAGAAGCTGCTACTGACAAGGAAATGTATCAAAGATTGGTTGGAAGACTTATTTACTTGTCCCACATAAGGGCTAACATAACGCATGTTATAAGTGTTGTAATCTGCACAATCCCATAGAAATCCACTTGCAGGCAGTCCACAGGGTGTTACATTATCTTAAAGGAACTCTAGGAAAAGCCATTTTGTTCAAAAAGAATGTTGGATTGGTACTCGAAGCATACATAAATGCTGACATGCCAGGGTAGTAGTGGACAGAAGATCTACCACCATGTATTGTACTTTTCTAGATGGAAATCTGGTTATATGGAGAAGCAAGAAACAAATTGTAGTAGCCAGGTTGAGTGTTGAATTAGAATTTCTAGCAATGGCACAAGGAATTTGTGAGCTACTTTGGCTTAAATTTATATTAGAAAATTAAAGATCAACTGGGATGGTCCTATGAAGCTTTATTGTGACAACAAATCTACAATCAGTATTGCACGCAATCTATTACAACATGATAGAACAAAACACATAGAGGTTGACAGACACTTCATCAAGGAAAAGTTAGAGAGTGGTTTGATTTGTACACCCTATGTGTCCACTGACTCTCAGCTTGCAGACATGTTTACCAAGGGATTAAGCAACCTTGTGTTTTAGATGATAGTTACCATGCTGGGAATAGATAATGTCTATTCACTAGCTTAAGGAAGAGTGTTGGAAAATATCATTAGACAATCCCTAATTATTAGGACTGAATTAGCATGTTCGGTCAAAGAAAGTCAAGTTAGCTAAGCTGGAATCATGAGAAAAGCTAGCCTGACAGATTAGGAACTGACAAATTAGGAAAATTGTAAATGATTTGACTTTGTAAATATTTTCTGATTATCTGACAGATTTGTCTCTGACTTATAAAGATTTGGCAGATTTTGTAGACTTTTGGATTATTGTTAGCTTAGGTGTACACTCCTAATAAATCAATGAAATCAATTCATTCTCAATCAATTTATTCTCTGATTTCCTACGTATTTTAATGGTGAGATAATGGAACATAAGATAACGATATGGTGTATTTTTACTACGAATTAGTAACTTATGTTAATTCTTAGATTGGCTTAAATTTGGTTGATTAGATTTAATAATTCATGTTAGTTTATTAGTTGAATTAATTTTATGAATTAATTCAAAATAAACACGTTGAATTATTTGAAAATATTTTATTTGAATATGTGATTATGTGTATATGACTATTTTAATAATATAACTTCTGTGTTGGGTTGGTTGAATTTAAACTAATGTTTTATGAAAAATACTCAGGTTAAATAAAGTAGTAATTATCCAATCGGTTCAAATCAGATTGATCGGATAACTCATTAGAAGCTAAAAATGTGTGACAGATTTCAGCCACGACGCCACGATCATCTGGTCGTAGTGTATGGCGGTCAATTGCCATTGCCAGGTCATCAATCCGTGTGTCACATTTTTATTGTGAGATTTGATCAAGAATCAAATTTTGAAGCCCAATCTAATAAGAATAAGTGCCCTACCAACCAATATATATATAGGAAACGTGTTCTTATAGTTATTTAAATCACTTGAGAAATTTAGAGAGAACATTTCTGCAACTACCATAGAATTATTGCTCAACATCAAGGACCTTAATTCTTGGTTTTTTTCTTCTAGTTTAAAGGAGACATTACTTGAGAAAAGGCTGAACAACATGTGCCCACTTGCATTCCGATCGTGGAAAAGAGAATAGCAAATAAAGCTAGTTGGTTGAGGCTCTACTCGTAGCAATTCTCATGTAGCAGTTCTTAAATAATTGCTATCTTAGAAGTGCGGTTTACTATCTATAAGAGGTACAAAGATCTTTTACTAATTTATCGTATATAATATGTCTAACTCGTTTTTATGGAAAAAGTTTTTATTTAAATTTTTAAAATCCCACTACGTATTTGTTTTCCCACATATTAGACATGCATATGCACTCAAGATTGGATGGATGGTACAAATCTAGTTGTTGTGTGTAAGAGGCACTTCATTAATTGATCAAGAGGGGATAGCCCACACTACTATTTGTATTATATGTTTAAGTTAGTTACATACTTAGCCTTTATAAATAGTATGTTTCAAAAAATGCCATTATGAAGATTTCCCCTTTCCGATTGGGAAAATCTCTATCCATATTAGGTTGGTTTGAATAGATTGCCACGAATTTGGTGACTACTCCTATCCCAAAGTTCAATGACATAATTAGTTTTTGTTTTGTCTTGTGTCTTGTTTCTTTTTTTTTTTTTTTCCTTAACAAACAAATAAATAAGGTTGGCAATTTGAGTCTGGTGTAAGAATACGACTCGAAATTAACCCAACTCAATGACATGATTGACATAAAATTGACTCGAATCGACTTGATTTTATTAATTTTTCACTCAAAAAATTAGACAAATAATATTTAAAAGAATAAGTTTAACAAAGCTACTTTAGATAAAATAAAAAATATAATATTTTAGCCTAAATTCACAAAGTAAAATGTGCATAAGTTGATTAAGTAAGTAAAGTAACCATTATATTACAAATTTAGGTGATCAATCCGCTAAACGAGTGACATGCAAATTCACTCGAATTTCACATAAAATTTGGACTGACATGGACACCGCTCAAGTTGCCAACCCAAACAAATGTTGAGTCACGACGTCGTATTGTCCCAATTAAAGTTCCCCCGAAATGAGCCGATCTCCCTTCCCCAACGGGCTTAGTAGGGCAAAGATTGACACCGCCGTTGAGATAATAGGAAAGCTCCAACCGGGTATGCCTGTGTCTTATAGAAGCTTTTCATTTGTATTTTACTGCTCCTTTGGACCAAACGAATAAGTTTGTTTTTCTTCTTTCTACTTGGAAAGTCTTCCCAAAAAATTAATAATTTTGAGGTGCGGTACATTCCTTTTCCTCAAGACAAACCGAAGACAAGTGATCGTATTAAGTTGCCCAAAAGCTCAACTTTTTAAATTTTAAGTACCCATTTTAAATCTTCTGATAGATGTATCTGGTTAAAGCTTAGTTGTCTATTCCTCGGGCGTTGGGATTATTATGGATTATCTTGGCATATGTAGTTTCTCTCAAAATTTGAGAATAATAATAATAATAAGAAAAAGCCAAGATGATTACATATATTAGTTACTGGTTTTAAAATTTTTTAACGATGAATTCTAACGGATATAGATTATTTCATGTCATTCAATTTATTGAAAATATTTAAAAAATTCGGAGCTTTATTTATTAATTTTTCTGGGAGGGGATATTGTGGTGAGCTAGAGTAATATCAGGTGGCATGATCTTTCAAAGCGAGGATAGTGGGAAAATGGAAATTTAAGCATGTTTTGATTTATGTCATTTTATTTGGAAACGATTTATGTATTTCCTCCACTAAGTCATCTTTTGCTTTTGCAACTTCCTAGCAATTTGCTTGTATTCTTGCTTGCCATTGTACAAGGAGGCCATTATTCTCTTTGCAAATTGTATTGTTCATTGATCACATTTATGGGTTCTCTTTTATGTTATAGGAGCCTTGATGATGGGGGAGGTCCTTCTTGGGATGCCAGGACCATGGGCCGATGATTATCGTGAACCTTCTGATCATTACACCACAAAAGTTGGCGGACTTCCTGTGAGTGAAAGCGTTGGATCTGTTTGCATATTTTAATATGTAACAGAAAGGCATTATATTTTAAACTCTTTACTTTGTTCCTCCATGTCAGGATTGGCCTTTTCCAAGGGATGTTCTGGGACGTAATTTGCTTAATTGTGGTGTATGTGGAAGCAAGCTTTGTCTTATTTCACAGGTTTGGTATTCCTAAAACTAATGTATTCTTAATTGTGCTTTAAACATAAGCAGGCACTGAAAATCTTTTGGTTTGTTCCAGGTTTATGCTCCAATTTCAAGTAAAAGCTTAAAGATAGAAGAGCGCGTTCTTTTCATTCTTGGTTGTTTGACCCCAAAATGTGGAAGCACTCCTCTCAGGTTCTTTTTTTTCTTTCTTTTTATTTTATTTTATTTTTTGAAATCACCTCTCAATTTTTTGTGAACAGAGAGGGCTAATTCTTGTTTCCCCAATTACTAGAACTGACCTGGTCTAAATGCTTAATTTCATACAGCTGGCGAGCCCTTCGTATTCAAAAGCCACAGAACGTGAAGGAATCAAATAGTCTTTCTAAGAAATCGGTCGAAAAGCCACAGAATGTGGAGGAATCAAATAGTCTTTCTAAGACATCGGTCCAACAACAAGCCGTCTCGGTTTTAAACAGAAACCTCTTGGACGATTCGGATGATGAAAATGATGAAGACTTGGACCTCAAAGAGTTGGGCAAGGCACTTTTTGAGGCTGCAACTGTGGCTTCTCATACCAAAAGAGCTCCTAGCAACAAGAAATCAAAGAGCAATTCGAAGCCTTCATCGTTAAGCACAATGTCGCGAGTAGAAGATACTCAAACACCTGGTATGGTCAGGCATGAAACAAAGTCTGAGTTTATCTAGCTTTTGAATGTAATTGACTCAAAGTTTTAGCCTCAGCCTCGTGGCTTTGACCACTTTAGATTCTTGCATTGTAGCATCCATTATTGCAGTGTTTGGTGTTTAGTGGGGGAAAGGAAAGCAGGGCGAGGCTTGTTACGGGATATTACTCTTGCTTGCTTTTAAAGAAAAACTTCCTCCTTTGTTTGAGCCGAAATGGGCAACTATGAGAGAATTGATCCAAGTCAGGGAAGGATATTTAGAAAATGATTCGAGTACAAAACACACAGAGATCATAGGAGGGCTTTCTCCTATATATATATATATATATATATATATATATATATATATAAAAGACCCCACTACACCACCCCAAAAACATCACACCCC
>CAMOHE010050812.1:0-106677 GCA_946598075.1 Artocarpus hirsutus | reverse complement strand
GCGCTTATGATGATGATGTTTATGGTGCAACACTTAGGCCCTTAAGATAAAATAAATAAAGTTTTAATATGGTCAATGTAATGAAAGATATGTTCCTTATGAAATTGTGCCTAGTGCACTATTGTGATGATGATGATGATGATGTTCATTAAATGTTTTTAAGTTGTGAGATTTACAAATGTATTTACTAAGCCTTAGTTTAATCAAGTTTTACATCATGTTGCAGATAGGGGTAAGAGAGTTATGGAATAGGTGGACACTGACGGGCGTGTGAGCTAAGGACGATGAATTACAAATGGAAGAACACCAAAGAAGGAAATTTTAATGAAATAAACTATGTTTTACAATTCCGAGTATGTTTATTTCATGAATTTTAAGGATTTGAGTTATGTTTTATAATTTTAAATATGTTTATTTGACAAGAACTTTAAAATTTGAAGTTATGACAATTTAACTTAGTAGTTTACCAATTATCTTCCGCTTTTGAAACATTAAGAATGTTTTTTTTTTTTTCAAAACAAATTTTTATAATGGTTCAGCTTGCCGACCATTACTAGTCAGACTGTCGATGTATGAATTGGTCTGCCGAATGCTTTGTATCGACCTACCGATCTTATTAATTTTAAAACTCAATTTTACAAAGCCTCAGACGGCCTGCCGATGGATGAACTTTGGCCTACTGGTCAAGTTCAGCTTGCTGAAGTCTCAAGTTCGGCCTGCCAAACTGTGTATGCAGATTTTAAAGATGTTTTTAAAAGTTTATTCAGTTTGCTTTGGTATTGATAAACTATTTAATGAATGTTTATAATTGAGTAATATATTATACATTGATGTATATATATTAAAAAAAAAGTATGCATGGATCCTGAGTATGTTTTTCAATTTATGTTTTCAAATTATCTTTTAATAAAATAGTTTATCCTAGAATAAAAGTATGTAATGAATGAATGTAATGACATCTGTGACGTCCGTAAGGGGGGGCATTACAGCCACCATTCCCCGAGCCAAATAGCTCCCTAATTCATGCCGGTCTGTTTCCTCGATGTTTTGTTACTTATTTCTTAATGTTTTGTGACCTAAAATGTTTCCAAAGATTTTGTTTTTCTCTTGTTTAAAAACATAGAGAATTCAATGATTGCATTTTATAGTTATTTTATGTAAAGAGGCACATTAATAATTAAATTAATATGAGGACATTTAATCAAGTGTTATTTTTGACTTTAAATGCGTTTTAAGATTTTTCTAAAATAGAGCTTATGTTGGATTTAATTTTGAAGCTGATAGTTTGGAATTTCTAATACCGAGACAGGATATTTTCTATCCTTTTATTGGTAGCCCACTTTATAAATGATTTTGGCTAAGTTTAGTCTTTAATGATTTCTAAGAAATATTATATTCTATTTTCAAGTTAATGAAAATATAAGATGTTGATTATTCTATATTCACAAGATTTTAGGTTTTTTAAAGAATGGTAACTTTGTCCAAAGTATTGAAAATATGATTTCCATTACAATTGCTAAATAAAATCAACCTCAAATGGAGAATGCTTCGAGGCATTCCGATCTCAGGTTGAGATTGCCTGAGTTCCATTCAGTCTTTGTTTTTGAAGGGTTTTCAAACACTGTGTGGTTTGAGACTCATTGAGTTGAGAATTCCTCGTGAGACTTTTTCCTAGATCGTTGATCTTTTTTATTTCGGAACCTTTAGAGTTTAGGTCATACAAAGGATGACCTAGAGGTAGGTCCAAAAACCCCGATCAGACCATTTTGGGGGTATTTTATTAGGCTTCATCCAAGTACGTGTTTATTATCCATAATTCAAGTTATTTCATATGTTCAAATTTGTTAAGTGATTCTGCAAGAATTCTTTTATTTGATTTTGTGAATTTTAACTGAAAAGTGAGTAATTTATGGTTTTCATGAGGATTGTATATAGGTTTCGATAAGATTAAATGTGAATGATTTTTCAATATGTTTCCACAAGTTTTGAATATTGTGATTTGAACTGATTATCCTACTAAGCATTTCACTTACATTTTACTATTTTTTTATAATTTCCCCTCTAGGTTTTTCGAAACCAGTCGTGTTCAAGATTGAGTTTGATGTTTGGGAAGTTTTAAGCAAAAACTGTGTTTTTCTTTGTAACTGTTGTATGCCACATGTATTGTACAACTTGCCTTGATGTCAATCTTATTATATTCTTTTTATTTGAATTGAGTAAAAATTTTATGGACTATAAGCCCTGCATAGGCGGCACTTTTATTTTTTTGTCATTAATTACATGTCGTGACAATTGTAGTTGATCTTTTATTAATAATCAGTTTAATCATTTATTTATATGTTGATGTGGTTTGACTGATTTATTTTACTTAATCCCAGTTTATTTTTCTTGGATTTTCCCCTAATCACAACCTTGTTTTCGGGTCATGACATAGATGGAAGGTGAAAAATTAAAAATGTGCTCTGTATAGTCCCAAATGCTAAAAAATATTATATATATAGATAAATTTTCAATGATTATGTTTCTACTAGTGGTTATTGATCTAGTTTTTGTATTATTATTTTTTTAAATTTGATAGTATGGTGTTCTAGATAACTTGTGATAATAAGTAATGCAATCTGTTAGCCTTAAGCATTAATTAAAAAAATTCATCCTCATAGTTTTTCATCATGGTCTTTTATTAATTAAAAGGAAGATTCTATGGTGGGGGTGGAAAAAATCCCCATCATCTTTTAGATATTTAATTGGACCGACTCCGAAAAAGTGAGCTCATATTTAGAAAAATATGATTAAAAATATTCTTTCTACACAATCTCTCTCTCCCAGTCTCACCCTTTGCAATTCTTTATCTTTTTTTTTTCTTCTTAAGTTCAAATTTTGGAAAATTCACAATCCAATAGAAACATGCAAACAAAAAGATCAACACATCTAACAATCCGAAAGAATCACAACTTTTCGTGGTGGACCTTTTTGCCTATGAACCCAAAATGAAACAAAAAGGTAACAAAAAGTCACAACCCAAAAATGAAAAAAAAAATGAAGACACACAAACATTTTAAATTGGAACATCTATTAATTTAGTGAGTGTAGATATAATTACTCTTCACCAAATCATAAATAATCAAATATAATTACTGTTGATGTTATAAGTTGAAACTTCGAGAGTCAACTTGTGCCGTTTAGAGTATCAAGGGCCATAATGGGATGAATCTAATTTCTCGGGGTCAAAAATACAAACAACACTAAAACAATCACTAGTTTAAACTAACAATGTATAATGCAATTTAAGTAAATTATCAAAATTTTTCTATGGGTTGGCGTTAATTTATTGGTTAGATGTAGCGTGAGACCAGAAAACTAGACAGAGAATTCGAGTCCACTTACGACATAGAACACCGAGGTTGCTGCTAAGGAAGCTGTCTTGATTGTCCTATACCAAATAATACGTTTGATCCTTTCGCTAATTTGAGTTGTGGATTGTGACACAGGATTACAACATCAACCTTCAATTCTCAAAAAGAATTAACTGCTATATTTTTGTCTAATGGGTGCTCGGATCCTGTGATTGATAGTATTCAGTGTCAAGAATGACAAACAACTATGCAGATAATGCTCCTATTGGCAACAACAGTAAGCATTGTACTCTTAGGGGAGCTTCCAATTGTAATGTTATTAAGCATTATACAATTGAATTTACTGGTGAGAAATTTAATGACTATGCCATTGCTCAAAGATAAATAGAGATGGTACTGGTTTCAAGATCTTGATACAAATTGGCGGATTTGTGGAAAGCTATGATGACCACTTGATCTTGTAAGAAAAATTCCTATGCGCTTTGTGTTTGGAGCGAGAAACTTTTTTTAGCTTCGTAAATAATACCCAGTTCGATAATCCTTTTTAGGGATGTTGCTTCTTATTTCTTTTATTATTATTTTCTAGATCATTAGTGGTTGTGGCCATATTCCATTCTGAAAATTCTTTTTTTCCTATAAATAAATCAGAGTACTAGAGGCTGGATCCTGATTTTAGGTATCGCTTACCAACCTATTCAGACTGTACTAAGCTTTCCTTAAGAAAGGTATACGTTCCGGTCAGAGTACTAAGAAAATGTATCAATATAATATCAAATAAATATAATGACGTTAGAATTGACCTCCCTGGCTAAAAAAAAAATGTTAGAATTGACTTGTTAAAGCAAGGTTCACTAAATAACAACGTTAGTTGTGATTCTCCAATCAGTACTAATGCCCAAAATAATGTTCCTCTATTGGCTACAATACCTGCAATACTTGGCATGTTCTTAATAAGGATCTCCCCGTAAGTAACTTCTCAATCATCCTTCCTTTTTGTCCTAACGCTGCAGAGTGTAATTAATGAAGTCACTAGGGTTCTTCCTTTTAGGGTCTTAGGTAAATTGGTGGATTTGTGAAAAGCTATATATGACCTCGGATTTTGGAAAGAAAATTGCCTATGCTCTTGTAAGAACGGTTTCAACCTCCTTAAATAACACCGGGTTGGATCATCCTTTTTATATCAGTTGTGGTCATTTCCTGTTCTCTCTAGGTTGCTTTTTGTTGCCTTTATGTATTTTGTATCTTCTCTATTCTTTATTTGTTAATTATAATAGGAGTTGCACTTGTGAATTAGGACTACAGCTTAGTTGGCGTCAACCTATTTATAATATGTTACGCTTCTTCGATACAAGGTGGGTTCTGGTAAGACTAAAACTACCATGTATCATAAACTACCAACTCAGTTAATTCCAGTATTCTCTCAATTTCCTGAACATATATTCGTATAGCTTGAACCGGTTAGTAGGATTCACTCCTTAAAAAAATTAAATAAAAAAAACAGAGAAAAATTAATAACTTCTGCTTGGCAGAAGCTCAAATATATATATAAAGCTCCGTAACATTATTATGTGGTTTCCACAACCATATTCTTCTAGTACGTACTTGAGAAATTAATCGACCGCATTATTAATATAAAAAATAAAGAAAAAAAATTTGAAAAGTTTTATGCATCCACAAATTAATTCAGCGACATCGAAGATGATGTTTTTTATTTTACACATGAGTACGTCGATGGTGTGTGTGTGTCTGTGTGTGTGTGTGTGTATATATATATATATCTATATACACTAATTCCTGAATAAACAAATCATGTAAGTGGAATATTTTCATGATCACTATTAATATCTATTTGACTAATTGATTAAACAAATGCGTTGATACAATATAATTCTGTCCTTTAAGGACCCGGCCGGACATTGTAACTTGGTGCCAGTGGTGCTGACCGTTTAGGAGCACGAGGCTGCAGCATCCTCCTGAAGAAATGAAGAAAGAAAAGTTCATTATGTTAAGCAAAAGATATGATATCTTCCTCTCTACGATGTTTTGGTTAAGTTGTATGGAGAATGCCACTTTTGCAGAGCGAGATTTTGAACCTGAAAATCCTTTCCATTCTCATAAGATTTAAAAATCCTGCCACTCACAAAAATTAGCCCCAATCTATTAAGTAATATATTTGCTAGACCAAGGTCTACTATTTTATGAGTAGTAAGGTTTTCATGTGGTTAAAAATGGACTCTTTAAAGGTGCTTTTTTTTTTTGTTAAAAATTTGAACATAAATTTCAACTTAAACTGTCACACATGTTTATAGATGTTAAGTTTAATAAATTACACCGGCCAATAAGTTGACCGACTGCCACTGGGTTCAAGAGAAGAACAAGGGCTAGAATGCAACATAACCAAAAACCAAACGCTAACGACTTCATCTCAATCACTAGTGGGCTAGCTGTCCAGATTGTATGAAGTTTTCTTTTCTTTCTTTTCTTTTTTTTTTTTTTGAAAATAGATTGTATGAAGTTATGAGTTGTATTTATACCTTTTTTTTTTTCATTTGCCGCTTAAAAACCTATAATATTAAAATGAAAATATTCAACAATAAAAGAAGACAAATGTAAACACGAAAAAAAAAAAAAAACAAAGAATAGTGTTCAACGTATATTTCTATAATTTTCTTCCACGATTACTTGATTAGGCCATTATTGACCTGTTCAATTCATGTTCAACGGCAGTTTGGCATAGTTTCTTTCTCTCTTTCTTTTTATTTTTTTTCCCCTAAGTTTGACAGGAGGATATATTGGACGAAGCCAAGAAAGCTTGTAGAAAATATAAGGAACAGGCCCCAGAAAAGGAAATTGGCCTCTATTCTGTAGATTATCTGCATGTGAACGTATCTCTTTAACAACATAAAATATGCTTTTTTTTTTTATTAGCAAGAGAACAGTTGTGAAGAAAGATAGGTAAAAGGGCACAAAATTATTTTGCCGCACTTTCTGACCTTCATACATTTGTAAATGTTAGAAAAGCAACATCAATTCCATATTTTAAGGAAATTAATTTAACATTTTGCTGGACATTCAACTGCTATGAAAAAAGCCAATGCAATCGCTAGATTTTCTTGAGTTGATCAAGTGAAGAAAGTAGAATGAGCAATAAGCGCGGAAAGAAATGGAGCTAGAGTTGCATCTTTAATGTAAATGCTGATGTTAATACTATGTATGATACAAAAGTACAAAAAATAGTATATTAATAGCATATTTAATATATTATTACTATTTTTGGTCTAAAAATTTTATTTCAAATATTATACTTTTTGTCAAAATTTTTAAACCTTGAAAGTTGTAAAAGTTAATTGTACAATAGTACAAAAATGTCAATGTTTAATGCCTAAACAAAAAAGTAAATACATCAACTGATAGTAATTGAATGTCAAAATTTGACATATACTGTACTTGCATAGCAAAAATATGTCTTCACATGAGAGAAAAGAATTAAAGAAAAACAAAGAAGATCATTTGAAACGCTTGGATCTTCTAGTGGCTGGTAGAACTGTAGCTGCCTAGTTGTTGCGTTAGCATTGTGTATTGTAGTGCAATGGCCGTCTGCACAGACTAGGCTTGTTGAACTTATGCAAGAATTTTTTGTACAGTTCCTCTAGTCACTGAGGTTGTATGAACAAGGGCTTTTGTATCTTTTGAAGTTTCCCCCTCACTTAAAGATTCCTTCTTTGTTCTTACTATCCATTTGTGCAGTTTCAATTGATGTGATAGTATGTGCACAACTATAGGATTATCAACAAGTTTGGGCTCAATCCAAACAACTCCCCCTCAGTAGGTATCATGCTTTTAGTATCTTTGTTCTTCTCGAATGTCCAAATAGTGAGAGATGGACTCATGAGACTTCTCCTATATATTATAGACGTAAAAGAACACAAACACAAAATAAACAAGGGCACAAGAAGACATATAGTTAGAGGAAAATTAGATCAAGTCCATCAGGGGTAGAGCTAAAAAAATTAGTTAAAAGGGGCAAAATGTATACTAACATTGTTAATAAAAATCAAATAACGGAGATAAAGAACTTTAGGGGGTGGAACATAATTTTAGGCAGCTAAATTTAATTTTAAGAGAGGTGGATTATAATTTTTAAAAATTTTATATACAATATTAAAAGAAACAAAGTTCAGAGACTGGCTGCCTACCTTGATCCTAAGTGTAGCTTCCACTAGGTCCATATAACCCTCCATTTCATAATGAAAAGATGTCGATTGACGTTCTAAGTCTTTTATCTCTTGGGATCTTATGTACCTGCATGCTAAGCTTATCAAACTAGTTTGATGAGTCAAAAGCATGTATTAGTGGAATTAAAAAGATATCATCAAAAATATATGTGCACATGTATTATACAGAACAATGTATTGACAAATAAGAAAATGTGTTCATGGTGGGAACAAGCTACTCAGTGAGCTAATGTGTCGACATAACAAGCAAGAACAAGTGTAGTGTAGGAACAAAATTGTTATCTCAAATAGAGCATTGTTGATTGGAAGAAAAGGTAGCGTGATAATGAGTGTAGTGTGTACATAGAAAGGGTCATGAATGGACTGTACATATAACTAATAAATGATTTATAGTAAAACCACTAAATTGTACAATCATGAAACAAAAGCATTCTTTAAATTTAACCTAACAAATTTAACAGCATAAAACACTTTATTTTGTCATTCAACGTAGATTTGGAACAGTTTAACTTATGTAGTTTCAACGTGTGTGTGAGAGAGAATAATATAACATTGTTGATATGATTCACAAGTTAAAGGCATTTAGATTTTTCAAGAACATAAAAACACTTTGATATTTCAAACCAGCCTGATTCTCTAGCTAGGAAGAATGATCTTCAAGTGAATTTCAGTAGAATGTATGTGAATTGTTGGCATGATTAATATTTTCCTCATCTTTTCTCAACCTCCTACTTTTAACCCCAAATAGCAAAAGTTACCTTCTTTCTTAGGAATTCAAGCTCCCCACAGTCATTTTGCTCTTTCTTTGGCCCCCTATTCTATATTTCACATTTACCTAATTGTAGGCACATTTTGTTCCTATCACATTGTGTGAGAATAGTTTAATGTTTATTGTTCCTTTTTATTCCTTTTACTTTGGCACATCTCTCTCATTTCTTTTAAAAAATATACTTTTTTTTTCACTTTCAAACCAATGGTTATGGCTTTGTGTATATCATAGGATGCTATAATATAAGATTTGGTACCTCTTTTTTTTTTTATGCATGTCATGTGGCTTTGGCTTGAGAATCATCTCATCGTCTAGACAGCTGCTATAGGTCACTGAGGTGTGTTCTTGTCTCTAGTAAAGATTTGTGGGTTTGTACATGTTAATGTTAGTGCAGATTATCTCAAGATGTACAAAAAGAAACACAACTAAGAAGAATTGAAACAAAAGTACATGTTGTGTGAACATTTTAGAAGTTTAAGTATTGTCAACATGCTCAACAAATAGTAAGGAAAAATACAACTTAGAATCATGACAAGTGCAAAACAATGTTTTCCCTTCTCCATTACACAATCAGTTGAGTGTAGATGATAAATGACCTCTAATTCCACTTGAAGTTTTGCCTTTCATACCATTTCCAAAAGTCAATGTGCCCTAAATGCAACCACTATCATAAGCTTATCCATCATGCTACCAACAAACTAGATTAAATCAAACTTAAAATTCAATTAAAATATCTGGTAACAACGAACTTGCAAGAAATTAATACGTAACAATTTAACACATTTGAAACCCAAAAGGGCAACAAAAATTCCACGTGGAAATTTATACACGTGGAGGATTCCAAAAATCCTAATAGTAACAATAAAAAAATTTTAAAAACAAAAATGAAATTGACCTATTTATTTTTAAATAACAATAAATTGACCTATTTGTAAAAATGTTATTTATTTTTAAGTGTTAAAATTGACCTCTTTGCTGTAATTTCCCAATAAAAACTCATGCCCTTACATAACGCGTAGGGCCTCTTGATCCATATATGTTAGTTATAATATTCACATCTGAATCAAGTAATGAAAAATGTTTTTGATTTGGCAGACCATATCAAAGTCATTAAATTGATTATTGACTAAGAAAAGATAAGCTTCAAATACACGTTTTCAGTCATTCTTGCAAGTTGTTGCCCTATAATTCAAATTTACGGAAAGGGCCTCTTCAACATTGTATCAAATTCCAAACAACCAAACATGTATAGTCAAGCCAAGTCAAGCAAAATGCTTCTTCATTAAAAAGATGATCAAGGGCTTCTTTATATTTTCTTTATAGTTACACCAGGCGCTGGATCATGACCGCTACACTAGAAGAAAAAATTTTTGTTGAGACACAAAAATTAGTTGATCACGAGCATTTAAAACATGATGATAAGTAATGCAGTTATTAAGTAATTAATTAGTTGATCATGAACATTTAGAACATGACGATATGTAATGCAGGTAAAGCTTAGTAGTAAAATTACACCTGATTTTACTATAAGGTGTAGAGTTTAAATTCCTTGTTTAAGTTAAAAAAAAAAAAAAAAACCTGGCGATATGCTTTTTTAAATATATAACACGGTAGGCTTGGAAAAACAGTTATGTTTGCTACCACGCATAGTCCTGGGCCATACGCCACTGACCACGACTTTGACTGAACTACTAGTCAATTAGAAATTAGGTATTTAACTGGACTACTAGTCAATCAGAAATTAGGTATATACAACAATAGAAAAGGCTGATTAGAGAAGTTCATTATGGGTTGTCTTTTATTATATATTACATTTTGATATTATCTCTTTTTATATTGTACCAGCTAATTTATATATATATATGGGCATGTATTTTTTTATCAATTATACAAGTCATTACAGAAAAGCTGAGACAATATTCCTGAAGGGATAGCGACATGAAGTTATTACGATTAGTTTTGTGGTTTTGTTGCATCATAGTAATACTTGCTTCTCTTTTGAATCCAGCGGTTGGCGAACGCAGTGGCCGGTATGTGTATGACTTGTATTATTGATTAAAATGGTTTTAGAGGCTCTTGTTTTATATGATTAATCCAGCCAGTTACTTCATGATCAAATTATTAATTTAATACTGCAAGTTGTGTTTTTGTTTCATTGATCTCTCAGGATTGGTCCCGGATCCAGCGTTACGATAAGATTACCCCCACCTTCTCCCCCCCCGGGTGTTGGAGGTAGTCCATGAACAAAATTTTCCGGTCCGGAACTTCTATGAATCAATCAAGACCAACAGATGCTAACATGTATGGTTATGATGATCATGAGATCTTTATTACTGCATATGGTGAAGAAAATTATCTTTAGTCAGAGAATAAATTTTTGTGGGTAAATAACAATTTTTCATTTTTTCCTAGTTTGGGATATTCTTTATGGTACGTAGATGTGTTCTATATGCATATAGGTAGTCAAAAATTATTTTCCTCTATTTCGCTTCTCTATTTTTTTTTTCTTCTTTTGATTTGGATTTTCTTATTGGATATATATTTGAGATGGAACTGCCCAAAAAACAAATTGAGTGCATAATTCTGCCAGAAGTTTATCTTTTATATAGTTAATTTTGCTTAATATAATGGGGGACTCTTCAGACTCCAGATTTAAAAGCTTGCAACCCTAAAACGGTACAATCCACATTTATATTTTAATAATATTACAGTGGGGATGAGATAAAAAGTTAGTGCCAACGTAGACGGGATGTTTTTTCTTTCTCTTCTGCTAGTTATCTTGTCTTGTCATTAAAAAAAATCTGACACATTTAGTTTTTATTTTGTTTCTTTTTTTTGGAAGTTGATGAGACATAATTGGTTAGAATAGGCATGGAGGTTTTTTGAAATAGAAACTGTTTCTGACCATAACACCAAACCTAATGTCAAGAACACGATAAGCACTATTGGTAGAGAAACTATAAAAATAAAAATAAAAATAAAAAGAATACAGCTGTTGAAGTGATTTGGTAACGTCTCTGCTTCGTGATAATCGAACGAGGTAATTCAAGGGGCAAGAGCATTAATAAATTGACCTATATAAAGACAAATGACAAGCATCAATTTGGGTAACTACCTTCAAAAACAGTCAATACCCAATTTAAATTTTTAAATATAAACAAATAATAAAACTGAATTTGAATCCCACAAATTATGAGCCATCATATGCAGTCTATGAACAAGATTCGAGTTTAGGTTCGCTCCTTTGGTTGCAGCTGTCTCATATACTAAAGTCTTTTCTTCCAGTTTAGGTTGTATTTAGCTTACAATCTTTCTTTTCTTTTCTATTAGACAAGAGTCTGATTTATGTATTATTTTTATTTTATTGTTTTAATAAATTTTGAGTAGAGAACTTAACATAGGATTCAGAATACAACGGTGTGCCCATCTAATTGGGATATTCTTCTTTCCCTTGACGTTAGATGTCCTCTTTCATCATTCAAAAAGAAAAAAAGAAGATGAAGAAACCAAATCTAACGTAAAAGGGAAACGTTAGTGTTTCTGTTGCCAAAAAAGTGAAACGACAAATCTCTGGCCAAAGCAATATGTTTCTTCATTTTTAAATTTCACGTTTAAAGAGAGAGAGAGAGAGAGAGAGAGGAGAATATTGAGAAGTTTAATAATAAAATAATTTTTCTTTTTCTCTCTTTTTTGTGTCACTTACTTTTTCATGTAGCTATAAAACTAACAATTTAAAAATTGTGTGACATAAACTAGATACTAAATGAACATTCTTTTTATAAATTTAATCTAGGCCTTTTAAAATACATTCTAATTAGGTTGACCTACCAAAAGACATAAAATGTAACGTTTAAAATGTGTAATTTGTCAAGTTTCTCCTCGAGTTCTTTTCCCTCCTTTTGCGCTTCGTTTGACAATATTAGTAGGAACTAAAAAGTTTTAATTGTTACAGTGTAAAATTTTCATTTACTACAATAAAAAATAAAAGTTTACTACAGTATAAAGTTTTTATATGCTACTATTTTTAAATTCCAATAAGGTTTCCAAACATACCCATGTGAAGGGAGAAATATCATATGCATGGCACAGAGTTTAACAAGCCATACACGTAATCGAAATAATTAGACTTGACTAGTTAAGGAAGGCACCCGGAAATTCTTTTATGGTCATTTTTTTCTTCTACTATATGTGTGTATGTATGTATTTATTTCAATATCCATAAGTTAACTCGTTGTACACAAGTTGAGACAACTATAGCTCGAGAGCAAGATGAAATCGATTTTGTTCTGCTACATCATAATCCTTATTTTTCTCTTCAATCCTCCACTTTGTTAGACACCATTTACGATGTTAAAATTGGACAGGATTTGAGTCCACAAGAATATTTTATCAAAGTCTTAAGTTCTGATCTCAAATTGATTGTCGAAAGATCACCTTCATTAATTTCCCCAATCTTTCCAAGTAATTGCCTAGCTATTTAAATATTCAAAAGCAAAAGGTGTATCAATTTGACCGTATTAAATGCCAATTACGACTAGAAAATTTGTCTGCATACACTTCCAGCTGTTAAATAGTGGGCCCATCTAGAAGAAGGTATATAACAATGTTGATCGGCTAGTCTTGATTGATCAAAATACCATCAGTGTAGAAGTTGATAGGATGTGTTGATAATGACTCTTTGAATTGTAGTTGTAGCAGTAAAATTCTCTACTTCGAGTTAAAAAAAAAATTCCTTAAATTATGCTTGAAAAGATATAGAATTTATATTATATATCTTTGTTATGTTTGGTGCAAGGACAGAAAAATAAAAATCAATTATATTTCTTTACGGAAAAAAACACTGAAAAGGTATGCTCTTTGGAGACTCTAGAAGAAAAAGAGGAAGGAAAATATGATGAAAGTACTACAAATTCAATTTATTCCCATCTGTTAAGTTACTGGGCCGATAAGGTGTGTTGATTTTTTTGTTTATAAAAAAATGTAGACAAAGTGTACGTTGGGGGCCTTGTTGATAATATGTGGGTCAAGCATCTCTCTTCTTGAGCTGTCTTTTATAAATAAGTTCTATCCAAGCTATGATACTATAGCCAAGCTCATTTATCGTGATACTATGGCCATATTAGTTAAAACACTAGCTTGATGATAGCCTAATTATTTGTTAAAAACATGAATTAAATCACTTATTGGTGAAAATCAATAAAGGATCACCACATTGGTCTTCGAAATTTGTAGTTTGGCTATCTCCATATTATCTTTTTATTGAAATTAAACAGGAATAATGAATAAAACTTAACCCATACGCCATGACCAAGACCTGCACAAGTCAATGAAAACGTAATCAATGCAACCCCCAACTCTCTTCCGGCTTTCATATTTGACCTGCACTTTTGTGGTTGAAAACGAGGAACTCTTATTTTGATATTTTCCATCAAAACTATTGGCTTTTAATCAAGGTCTATAAATACAACTTATTACAACGCGAATATAGTACAGAAGTTTGAGACAGCTAGGCAGCTTGGGAGCGAGATGAAGTTGTTGGGATTTCTTTTATGGTTATATTGCATCCTAGTCCAATTTCTTCTCTTCAATCAACAGGTTGCTTGGCCTCGCAGAGGGTATGTGCAAACTAGTCACTCAAATATGTAGTAGAAGGATTAAGATATATAGTACTGCCTAGTTTACAAATTATATGGTTCAGCTACGAGCGTTCAAAACCTTTTAAATAACAATTACAATAAAATTTGATCCAATTGTCAAATTATGGGGTTTTTTATTGCTGGAATCAAAAGTTTTAGTTTAAACCTATTTTATTTGGTCTTCTTTCATGTAATGTATGCATGGGCATGTGCATCTTACTAGTGTGTATGGTTAATAGGTATGCAAGCAACCTATCTGTATACTTTATTTTATATAAATGTCATTAAAATATTACACAAGTTTTTTATTCTGAATTTTTAATTAAATATAAATTTATCTATCAGTTTGGTAGTGATTTATATGGAACAGTGATTAGTGTGACTTTGTTAATATTTGTCTGATTGATCTTAATGAGATATATATATATATATAGAGAGAGAGAGAGAATGGTTGCGGTAACGTCAAATCGCTGTTGGTATGTTTACTGTAACGACCTTTATGGTTTGATTTACGTTAAACACACAGAAATCATTTACTAATCATATTAAAATATAGTAAAAATTTTAAATATCTTGCTACAGTGTAAATTAAAATCATTAAAATAATTACTATGTATATAATTTTGTAGTATAAAACGTGAATAACATTATTATAGTTACCATATAATCTTTCCACTTTGAAATATTTTAAAGCAAACCAATATATTTCAACTCTGCTCTCATAAATTTTCCAACTACAGCTAATATTTTGAAATTTTTTATTTTGTCTTTTCTCCGACAACAAAATAACCAATATTACAACCAAAAAGGGATTTGCCTACTACGACTATGTATTTAAAACATTAGTCTATTTATAGCTGTCTAGTCTAAGCTCATAATTCCTGTTTTAATTTGTTGTTATGATCCTAGTTGAAAAACAAAAGGTCTAATTAAAACGTACCTTTTTTGGGCTTAAAGCAGATAGAGAATCACAATTATGTGAATTCAGTTGGAGTGTTCGAACAGTGCTCTATTAGGATTTCGTTACAGGATGTATTGTATTTTGTTGTGTTGTATTGGGTTATATTATCTTTACATTGCGTTGTGTGGTGGGGTCAAAGTGTAATTTTCAAAAGTTAAGCTGTCAAAATGTAATTTTTCAAAAATTATATGTCAAAAATATAATTTTTAAAAAATTAAAATATAATTTTTAAAAAATTAATGGGTCGGAATATTAATTCTTTTATATTATGGGTCACAATAAAATCTCTAAATATATAAAGCCAAAATGTAATTTTTGAAAATTGAGAGACCAACATGTGATCTTAAAAAAATTGGGGGACCGAAATACGTAACCAAATATAGTCTTACGGATTAAGTTGGACACAATTTACTAGAGAGAGTTACGAACAGCTATATGAAAAGCAAAATAATGCTGTTCAAAATGGATGAACAACCTACTGAATACTGATGATATGTTGTCTCTTCTCAACGTACAAATTATTGTTATTTTATTCTTTCGGGATTTTCTTCCACAGGCGCTGCGATCTTGGTACCGAAGACCATTGTAAACTTACACCTCCTCCGCCCAGTCCGGGTGTTGGTCAAAAACCATGAACAAAATTATGTTTACAGAACGCCGCTGGTCTGCTGCGAATCAATAATCGAACAAGCGTACGTTGAGATTACTCAAGGTTGTAATTATAATATTAATGAAGCCTCTAGTACTACTGCTTGGTCAGGGATTCAATTACTGTAGTATTGCTATACATGACAAGTATGAAAATAATCATCTTTGGTCGCTTAATAAATTTACAGACACGTAACGACATTTTCAATTTTTAAATTTTCTCTTTGCCATGGCTGTAGTGTTGTGCTGTAATTGAGCTTAAACCTTGCTTTATTTTTATTTATTGAATATTAACCTTGCTTTTTGAGTGATCAATTTTTTTAGTTAACTTGTTCACTGCAATCAAAGTAACTAAAGTTGTTTCCGTGAAAAGAATATAGAGAGAGTCACTGGTTTTGCAAGAGAGCACTTCTATAAGTGTGAGATTAGACGATGCCTATTTTACAACGTTTTATAAAATACCGTTGTTTTATGTATTAAAAAGCACGCCATGAAAATTTCTATGTTTTGAAGATTTGCACAAGCAAATTAGATGAACCGTTTTCAGAGAGCTGTCATCTAGTGTGCTATATTAGACAGGTTTGAAAAAAGCTTCCCTAACATGCTATATTAGGCTACAGTTTTCACAAAGCTATCATTTATTGTCAACAATTAAAAAAAAAAAAGCTAATTTTTTCCCATTTATTCTTTTACTGGAAAATTTCAAAATTTCTCATTCCCTCTTAGATTTTGAATACTCTTCTCCATTCCACTGACATTCACTTCTATTCCATTATATCAAATTTATAAACTCAAAAGTTTTTCTCTTAAATCCTCAATTTTCTCTCTAAGTTATCTCTATCTCCATCTTTTTCACCTATTAACTATTTCTTCCCCTCTTTCTAACTGTGTCTCTAAATTCCTTCTATCTTCATACTCTCTCTTTCATCTCTTCTACTCCTCACTCCCTCCACCGTCGTCTCTGATGCCATGAATCACCATCAAACCATTATTGTCGCTATACATTTAGAATCATTTGAAATTTCCTTCCTTTGAATAATTTTTTTTTTAACTTTGAGTTTTCCTTTGTGTTCATTTAAGCATTTTTTGTTGTATTTTGTGGATAAACTTTGGGTAAGGTTTTTGAAATATTTGTGTTATATTATATATGTCTTTGAAAATTGTTATGCATTTTTTTCTACATTGAATACAAACAATGTTTATCAAAGAAGGGGGTATTTAAAATTATTCTTTGAAAAAAAATTGTTTCAATGAATTTTTTAATTTTCAAGGCCGTTAAAGATGGTTTTTGCAAAACCATCTTTAAAAGGGCAAACTAGACGATGGTTTATGTAAAGGCCATCGTTTAATGTGCCCTTTGGATGATGGTTTTTGTAAAACCCATCATCTAATATGCCTTTTATGTACACTTGTGGTATTTCACGGGCATAGTAGATGACGTTTATTATTGTCATCTAATGTATATTAAAAAACCAACGTCAATTCTAAGGAAATATCATATGCACACGTCATGGAAATAATTAGACTTGACTAGTTAAGTAAGGCACCCGGAAATTCTTTTATGGTCTTTTTTTTCTTCTACTATATGTATGTATGAATGTATGTATGCATGTATTTCAATATCAATAAGTTAACTCGTTGTACACAAGTTGAGACTACTATAGCTCGAGAGCAAGATGAAATCGTTAGGGTTTGTAATTTTGTTCTGCTACTCTCTTCAATCCCCAACTTGGTTAGACACTATTTACAATATTAAATTGGACAAGATTTGAGTCGACAAGAATATTTTACCAAAGTCCTAAGTTCTCATCTCAAGTGATTGTTGAAAGATTACCTTCATTAATTTCCCGAATCTTCCAAGTAACTGCCTAGCAGTTTAAATATTCAAAAGCAAAAGGTCTGTCAACTTGGTCGTATTAAATGCCCATCTGTCAAGTTACTGGGCAATTAAGGCGTGTTGGTATTTTTGTTTAGTAAAAAATGTTGACGAAGTGCACGTTTCGGGGCCTTGGTGATCATGGTAATTGGATATTACGTGTGAAAAAAAAAAAAAAAAAGTGTTCAGAGGGCAATATTGCTAGTGGATTGATGAAGTCGGCAAGTTTTTACATATTGATGTTGGATTGAAAGTGATACGAAGACTGTGTTATGGACCTTGTGACGTTGACAGGTATATATTGGAGAATGTTTATGAAGTTGGTGAAAGTTTTGTAGTATAGTGGGGAATAACTTATAGTGGGAGACAAGTTGACAGGTGCTTTTGTATTGTATATGATATTGATTGGACAATGGGAGAATGAACTTATGAAAGAAAGTAGATGGGAACGTGTTAGAAGGCCTTATTTTGTAACTGTATTGTTTGCGGCTTGGTTACATGCAAAGCACATTACATACCTATTTATCTGGATACTCTAGCCATATTAGTTAAAACACTAGCTTGATGATACCCTAATTATTAGTTAAAAACATGAATTAAATCACTTATTGGTGAAAATCAATAAAGGATCACCACATTGGTCTAGCCATATCCATATTATCTTTTTAGTGAAATTAAACAGGAATAATGAATAAAACTTCACCCATAGGCCACTGACCAAGACCTGCACAAGTCAATGAAAACGTGATCAATGCAACGAGCACTTTCTTCCAGCTTTCATTTGACCTGCATTTTTCTGGTTGAAATCGAGGAACTCTTATTTTGATATTTTCCATCAAAACTATTGGCCTTTATTTAACATCTATAAATACAACTTATTATAACACTAATATAGTACACAAGTTTGAGACAGCTAGGCAGCTTGGGAGCAAGATGAAGTTGTTGGGATTTCTTTTATTGTTATATTGCATCCTAGTCCAATTTCTTCTCTTCAATCAACAGGTTGCTTGTCCCCGTGGTGGAGGGTATGTACAAACTAGTCACTCAAACATGTAGTAGAAGGATTAAGATATATAATACTGCCTAGTTTAGAAATTATATCGTTTAGCTACGCGTGTTTAAAACCTTTTGAATAACAATTACAACAAAATTTGTTCCAATTTTCAAATTATGGGGTTTTTTTATCAGTTAGAATCAAAAAGTTTTAGTTTAAACCTATTTTATTACGTCTTCTTTCACGTAATGTATGCATGGGCATGTGCATCTTACTAGTGTGTATGATTAATAGGTATGCAAGCAACCAGTCTGTATCTTATTTTATATAAATGTCATTAAAACTTTACAAAAGTTTTTTATTCCTTAAATTTTTAATTAAATTCAGATTTATCTATCAGTTTGGTAGTGATTTATATGGAAAAGTGATTAGTGTGACTTTGTTAATATTTGTCTAATTGATTTTAAGGATATTTATATATATATATATATATATAGAGAGAGAGAGAGAGAGAGAGAGAGTGGCTGCGGTAATGTGGTAATGTGATATAGTTGTTGTTGGCATGTTTACTGTAACGACCTTTATGCTTTGATTTACGTTAAACATACGGAAAACACTTACCAATCATAATAAAATATAGTAAAAATTTTAAATATTTTGCTACAGTGCAAATTAAAGTCATTAAAATATTTACTATGTACATAATTTTGTAGTGCAAGTGAATAACATCATTATAGTTACCACATAATCTTTTTACTTTAAAATATTTTAAAACAAACCAAAATATTTCAACTCTGCTCTCATAGATTTTCCAACTACAACTATTATTTTGAAATTTTTTATTCTGTCTTTTCTTCGACAACAAAATAACCAATATTACAACAAAAAAGGGATTCGCCTACTACGACTACATATTTTAAATAAAACATTAGTCTATTTATAGTTGTCTAGTCTAAGCTGATAATTCTTGTTTTAATTTGTTGTTGTGATCCTAGATGAAAAACAAAAGGTCTAATTAAAACGTACTTTTTTGGGCCTAAAGCAGATAGAGAAAATCACAATTTTGTGAATTCAGTTGGAGTGTTGGAACAGTACTTTTTTAGGATATATTTGGTTACCAGGATGTATTGTATTTTTTGTGTTGTATTGGGTACAATACGTTGTTTGGTGGGGTTATAGTGTAATTTTTTAAAGTTAAGTTGTCAAAATGTAATTTTTCAAAAATTATAGGTCAAAAATATAATTTTCAAAAAATTAATGTGTCAAAATATTAATTCTTTTATATTATGGGTCACAATATAATCTCTAAATTTATAAGGCCAAAATGCAATTTTTAAAAATTGAGAGACCAACATGTGATCTTAAAAAAATTGGGGGACCGAAATGCGTAACCAAATATAGTCTTACGGATTAAGTTGGACGCAATTTATTGGAGAGAGAGAATTACGAACAGCTATATTAAAAGCAAAATAATGCTGTTCAAAATGGATGAACAACCTACTGAATACTGATTGATATGTTGCTTCTCAACGTACAAATTCTTGTTATTTTATTCTTTCAGGAATTTATACCACAGGCGCTGCCATCGTGGTACCGAAGATGATTGTGCCTGGAAACTTAAACCTCCTCCGCCCAGTTCGGCTGATGGACAAACTCCATGAGCAAAATTATGTTTACAGAACGCCCCTGGTCTGCTACGAATCAATTAGTCTAACAAGCGTACGTTAAGATTACTCAAGGTTATAATTATAACGTTAACGAAGTCTCTAGTACTACTGCTTGGTCTGGGTTCAATTACTGTAGTATTGCTACACATGACAAGTGTGAAAATAATCTTCTTTGGTCACTGAATAATTTATAGACACGCAATGACATTTTCAATTTTTCAATTTTCTCTTTGCTATGGTTATAGTGTTGTGCTGTAATTGAGCTTAACCTTGCTTTATTTTTATTTATTGAATATTAACCTTGCTTTTTGAGTGATCAATTTTTTTAGTTAACTTGTTCACTGCAATCAAAAGTATAGAGAGAGTCGCTGATTTTGTATGTGAGTACTTCTATACGTATGAGATTAGACGACGCCTATTTTATAATGTTTTATAAAATACCATCGTTTTATGTACTAAAAAGCACGCCATGAAAATTTCCATGTTTTGAAGATTTGCACAAGCACATTAGATGACTGTTTTTAGAGAGCCATCATCTAGTGTGCTATATTAGACGATAGGTTTGAAAAAACCGTGCCTAACATGCTATATTAGGCTACAGTTTTCACAAAGTTATCGTTTATTGTCAACAATTAAAAAAAGGCTAATTTTTTCCCGTTTATTCTTTTGCCGAAAAATTTCAAAGTTTCTCATCCTCTTCTTAGATTTTGAACACTCTTCTCCATTCCATTGACACTCACTTCTATTCCATAACATCAAATTTATAAACTCTAAAGTTTTTCTCTTAAATCCTCTATTATCTCTCTAAGTTATCTCTATCTCCATCATTTTCACCTATTAACTATTTCTTCCCCTCCTTCTAACTCTCTCTCTAAATTCATTCTATCTTCATACTCTCTCTTTCATCTCTTTTACTCCTCACTCCCTCAACCGTCATCTCTGATGCCATGAATCACCATCAAACCATTATTGTCGCTATACATTTAGAATCATTTGAAATTTCCTTCCTTTGAATTTTTTTTTTTTTTTTGAATTTTGAGTTTTCCTTTGTGTTCATTTAAGCATTTTTTGTTGTATTTTGTGGATAAACTTTGGGTAAGGTCGTTTTTAAAATATTGTGTTATATTATATGTCTTTGAAAATTGTTATGCATTTTTTTCTATATTGAATACAAATAATGTTTATCAAAGAAGAGGGTATTTGAAATTATTCTTTGAAAAAAAATTGTTTCAATGAATTTTTTAATTTTCAAGGCTTTTAAAAATGATTTTTGCAAAACCATCTTTAAAAGGGCAAACTAGACGATGGTTTATGTAAAGGCCATCATTTAATGTGCCCTTTGGATGAGGGTTTTTGTAAAACCCGTCACCTAATATGCCTTTTATGTACACTTGTGGTATTTCACATGCATAGTAGATGACGTTTAATATTGTCATCTAATGTATATTAAAAAACCAACGTCAATTTTAAGGAAATATCATATGCAGACGTCATGGAAATAATTAGACTTCACTAGTTAAGGAAGGCACCCGGAAATTCTTGTATGGTCATTTTTTTTCTTCTAGCTACAATATGTATGTATGAATGTATGTATGCATGTATTTCAATATCAACAAGTTAACTCGTTGTACACAAGTTGAGACAACTATAGCTCGAGAGCAAGATGAAATCGTTAGGGTTTGTAATTTTGTTCTGCTAGTCTCTTCAATCCCCCACTTGGCTAGACACTATTTACACTACAAGAAAAACTACATTTAACGACATATTTTTATGGCATATAGCTTTTGAATATCGTTAAAAAGTATATACAACGACATCTCTAACAAAGATGTCGTTAATAACATTTGAAACAATAATTAACGACATCTATATATATGTCGTATTAAATGTTTCCTTTTAACGACAATAGTTTAGTGTCGTTAAATTATTTAACGACAAGTAGAAGATGTCGTCAAAGCCTTGGAGATTCCACGACATCCCTTATAGACGACATCTTGACCAAAGTCGTCTATAAGGGGTGTCGTAGAATCTCCAAGGTTTTGACAACATCTCTTGCATGTCGTTAAATAATTTAACGACACTAAACTATGATCGTTAACGGGAGACCTTTAATACGACATCTATATAGATGTCGTTAATTATTGTTTCAAATGTCGTTAATGACATCTTTGTTGGTAATGTCGTTGTATGTACTTTTCAATGACATTCAAAAGCTTTATGTCGTTAAATGTAGTTTTTCTTGTAGTGTTATAATATTAAAATTGGACAAGATTAGAGTCCACAAGAATATTTTATCAAAGTCCTAAGTTCTGATCTCAAATTGATTGTTGAAAGATTACCTTCATTAATTTCCCGAATCTTCCAAGTAACTGCCTAGCTGTTTAAATATTCAACAGCAAAAGGTCTATCAACTTGGTCGTATTAATGCCAATTACGACTAGAAAATTTGTCTGCATAGACTTCCAGCTGTTAAATAGTGGGCATAGCCATATTAGTTAAAACTCTAGCTTGATGATACCCTAATTATTAGTTAAAAACATGAATTGAATCACTTATTGGTGAAAATCAGTAAAGGATCACCACATTGGTCTAGCTATCTCCATGTTATCTTTTTAGTGAAATTAAACAGGAATAATCAATTAAACTTAACCCATACGCCATTGACCAAGACCTGCACAAGTCAATGAAAACGTGATCAATGCAACGAGCACTTTCTTCCAGCTTTCATTTGACCTGCATTTTTCTGGTTGAAATCGAGGAACTCTTATTTTGATATTTTCCATCAAAACTATTGGCTTTTAATTAACATCTATAAATACAACTTATTATAACACTAATATAGTACACAAGTTTGAGGCAGCTAGGCAGCTTGGGAGCGAGATGAAGTTGTTGGGATTTCTTTTATTGTTATATTGCATCCTGGTCCAATTTCTTCTCTTCAATCAACAGTTTGCTTGTTCCCAGGCTAGACGGTATGTACAAACTAGTGACACAAATATGTGGTAGAAGGATTAAGATATATAATACTGCCTAGCTTAGAAATTATAAGGTTTAGCTACGCATGTTCAAAACCTTTTAAATAACAATCACAACAAAATTTGATCCAATTTTCAAATTATGGGGTTTTTTTATCGGTTGAAATAAAAAAAAAATTAATTTAAACCTGTTTTGTTATGTCTTCCTTCATGTAATGTTTGCATGGGCATGTGCATCTTACTAGTGTATACTTTATTTTATATAAATGTCATTAAAACATTACACAAGTTTTTATTCCTTAAATTTTTAATCAAATATAAATTTATCTATCAGTTTGGTAGTGATTTATATGGAACAGTGATTAGTGTGACTTTGTTAATATTTGTCTGATTGATTGGAGAGAGAGAGAGAGAGAGAGAGAGAGTGAGAGTGGTTGCGGTAATGTTATATCGTTGTTGGCATGTTTACTGTAACGACTTTTAGGTTTGATTTACGTTAAACATACAGAAAACATTTGCTAATCATATTAAAATATAGTAAAATTTTTAAATATCTTGCTACAGTGCAAATTAAAATCATTAAAGTATTTACTATGTACATAAGTTTGTAGTATTAAAGGTGAATAACATCATTATAGTTACCATATAATCTTTTTAGTTTAAAATATTTTAAAACAGACCCATATATTTCAACTCTGCTCTCATAAATTTTCCAACTACAACTATTATTTTGAAATTTTTTATTTTGCCTTTTCGTCGACAACAAAATAACCAATATTACAACAAAAAAGGGATTCGCCTACTACGACTACATATTTTAAATAAAACATTAGTCTATTTATGGCTGTCTAGTCCAAGCTGATAATTCTTGTTTTAATTTGTTGTTGTGATCGTAGATGAAAAACAAAAGGTCTAATTAAAATGTACTTTTTTGGGCCTAAAGCAGATAGAGAAAATCACAATTATGTGATTTCAGTTGGAGTGTTGGAACAGTTCTTTATTAGGATATGTTTGGTTACCAGGATGTATTGTATTTTATTGTGTTGTATTGTATTGTATTGTATTAGGTACGATACGTTGTTTGGTGGGGTCAAAGTGTAATTTTCAAAAGTTAAGTTGTCAAAATATAATTTTTCAAAAATTATAGGTCAAAAATATAATTTTAAAAAAATTAATGGGTCAAAATATTAATTCTTTTATATTATGGGTCACAATATAATCTCTAAATATATAAGGCCAAAATGTAATTTTTAAAAATTGAGAGACCAACATGTGATCTTAAAAAAATTGGGAGACCGAAATGCGTAACCAAATATAGTCTTACGGATTAAGTTGGACGCAATTTATTAGAGAGAGAGAATTACGAACAGCCATATTAAAAGCAAAATAATGCTGTTCAAAATGGATGAACAACCTGCTGAATACTGATGATATGTTTCCTCTTCTCAACAAACAAATTCTTGTTATTTTATTCTTTCAGACGCTGTCGTCGTGGTACCGAAGATGATTGTGCGTGGAAACTTACACCTCCTCCGCCCAGTTCGGCCGATGGACAAAATCCATGAGCAAAATTATGTTTACAGAATGCCCCTGATCTGCTACGAATCAATAAATCCAACAAGCGTACGTTAAGATTACTCAAGGTTATAATTATAATATTAAAGAAGTCTCTAATACTACTGCTTGGTCAGGGATTCAATTACTGTAGTGTTGCTACACATGACAAGTATGAAAATAATCATCTTTGGTCACTGAATAAATTTTCAGACACGTAACGACATTTTCAATTTTTCAATTTTCTCTCTGCCATGGCTATGGTGTTGTGCCGTAATTGAGCTTAACCTTGCTTTATTTTTATTTATTGAAAATTAACCTTGCTTTTTGACTTATCATTTTTTTTTAGTTAACTTGTTCACTGCAATCAGAAAGGAACTAAAAGTGTTTCAAAAAAAGGGATCGAGAGAGAGTTGCTGATTTTGTAAGAGAGCACTACTATAAATATGAGATTAGATAATGCCTATTTTATAAAGTTTTATAAAATACCGTTGTTTTATGTATTAAAAATAACATGATATGGAAATTTTTGTGTTTCAAAGATTTGTGCTCGCCCATTAGACGACGATTTTCAGAAAGCCGTCAGCTAATGTGCTATATTAGAGGACTATTTCAAAAAAAACCATGTCTAACTTGCTATATTAGGCTACGGTTTATACAAAACTGTCATTTAATATCAACAATTAAGATAAGATGGATTTTTTCCCGTTTATTTTTGCTGAAAAATTTTAAAGTTTCTCGTTCTCCTCTTAAATTTTAAACACTCTCGTCTCTTCCACTAACACTCATTTCTATTTCATTCTATCAAATTTATAAACTCTAAAGTTTTTCTCTTAAATTCTCCCTTCTCTCTCTAAGTTTTTCTCTTAAATCCTCCATTCTCTCTCTAAGTTTTCTCCATCTCCATCTTTTTCACCTATTAACTATTTCTTCCCCACCTTTTAACTCTTTCTCTAAATTCCTTCTATTCTCGTACTCTCTTTCATCTCTTCTACTCCTCATTCTCTCAACCCTCATCTCTGGTGCCAGACTCACCATCCAATGATTATTGTCACCACCAGTACCTCTGCCTTGAACACAAAAATTTGGGTACATTTAGAATCATTTGAATTTTCTTTTATTTGAATAAGTATTTGTTTTAGAATTTTGAGTTTTCCTTTGTGTTTGTTTAAGTTTTTTTTTTTTTTGGTTGTATTTTGTGGCTAAACATTGGCTAAGGTTTTTGAAATACTTGTGTTATATTATATATGTCCTTGAAAATTGTTATGCATTTTTTTCTGCAATGAATACGAATAAAGTTTATCAAAGAAGAGGGTATTTGAAATTATTCTTTGAGAAGAAATTGTTTCAACGATTTTTTTTATTAATTTTCAAGGCTTTAAAAGATGGTTTTTGCAAAACCATCTTTAAAAGGGCATAGTAGATGACGGTCTTTGTAAAATCCATCATTTGATGTGCCCTTTGGATGAGGTTTTTGTAAAAGTCGTCGTCTAATGTGCCTTTTATATTTGCTTGTGGTATTGCATGTGCATATTAGATGACAGATAATATTGTCGTCTAATGTATACCACATATTACAACAGCAGATTAGAAGACCGTTTGCTAATTGTCATCTTATCCTTTCGATTGTACTAGCGAGAAAGGAGAAAAGGAGACATGAGCTTCCAATATATTGCCCAAGTTGCAAAAAAAAAAAAAAAAAAAAAACTTATATATACACATAGGGCATGTTTACTAAACAGTTAATAATATAAAGGAAAAGAAAAATATTGCATTGGAAAAGTAAAGTAATGGAGTGAGCCTCATTCATTTCCTTTTTTAGTGTTTATTTAATTATTTGAAGGTGTAATAAGAAACAATCGCATTCCCTTTCTAGTGTTTACTTACTTAAGAATGGGTATATAGTGCAATGCAATTACTAAAATATCATTTTTACATAACTAATAATTATAGAATAATAATATTAAATTTAGACATCTAAGTAAATATGGTATTCATTCCCTTTGACAGGGAATCAATACTAAAGGGTGTGAGAGTATTGATATTATTTTTTCCGCATTCATTATATTGTATGGGAACCACAAAACTTTCATTGCTAATTTCATAAGTAAATACATTATTCCAAAGAAAATGGGAGCACTCCTTATTTATCCTTCTTTTTTAATGCAAAGTATACATGCCAATAGTTTATTATAGAGTAATGTAACCAATTACAAAAGTAACTCCCAATTGTCAGGAAACTAGTCCAAAAATGTTACAACTATAATACGTAGCGAACATTCATACCTAACCCTAAATCTACTGTATTCAGTTACTGGCGTGGACATGAGTCTACTCATTACTTCATGACTTGGATTTTCTGTCCAAATTTTTTTGTATTCCCCAATAGATATCCAACCAATAAACGACCTCGTTAAAAATAAATAAAGATTTAACCTATCGGTAAAGAATGCAATTTAAATTATCAAATCTTTTTAATGAGTTGGCATTAATTTGCTGCTAAGGAAGCTGCCTCTTGATTGTCCTATACCAAATAATAGGTTTGAACTTTAGAGACATTCTCAACCTAATGGTAGTGTTTCACCGAAGGCTTGAAATGAAAATCACGAGAGATTATTGCTTTGAGATATCGAAGTACTCTCTTGCAGGCTTGCCAATGGATTCACTTGAAATTTTGAAAAAAATAATAATACTATTGATAGTAAGACTAACTGCTTACCGACTAAAAATGACCAGAACTATCTTTAAACGCGCTTCAATGCCCAAAAAAATAATGCAGAGACCTCATCATCTTTTAACGCAAAGCAATTTCTAAGACGTTTGTCTTCTATTCAGATTTTGAGAAACTCTTTTTTCAAGCCATGAAAACCGTTTTAGGCCTCTGTTCTTTACACTTTAGAGGGCTGTTGTTTTTGCTGTTTGTTAGGCCATATGGTTTGCTTGAAATATATTGTTGTTAGAGGAGATCTTCAAGCTTATGGGAGAGCTGCAAGGTCTTTGGATATGGATGGGGATGCAAGAGGCTCCCCAAGATTGGCCTGTTATGGCGTTTCTTAGAACTTCTTAAGGCTTTGTCAAAGGTTGTTTCTACGCTCTGCTGGGTTTTTTTTTTGCACTTTTGAAGCTCAGCTTTTCAGGTTGATATGTTTCTGACAATATATGTTTTTTCTTTAAAAAATTGTACAAAAATTAAAATTTTTGCATGTCATTCTGTATATTTTAAACAAATTCCAGTACCAGAAGCAGCCATATTGATATAACATTTTTTTTTTGAAGTGTTATTAACAATATTTATGCATAAGCATACACACCTAACGACGTAGAAATTAGAGAGTTTTCTGCCGGAGGGCCCCAACACTGTCAACAAACTCTATATTATTGTCAACAAGCTCGCACTAATGAGGCTGATCGACACAGTAGTGTGGTTGATGTTTACTATTTGGTTTTAAAATGTATAGTGAAGAAAAATCAGTCACAAACTTTGTTGATTTTGTCTGGTTCCCTAGATTGTCGGAGCTCCGAAGTCTAATGAATAGGGCCCCTAATTGATCCATCTATGTTAATTACAATATTCACATCTTAATCAAACAATGGAAAATGTTTTTGAATTAGTGCACCATATCAAAGTCTAGAGTAATAATTGGCTGTTGACTAAGTAAAGATCAGCTTCAAATATGCGTTCTCAGTCATCTTCCAAGTAGATTCTTTATGATTCGAAATTACGGGAAAGGGCTTCTCCAACATTAAAAATGTGTTGAGTTCCAAACAACGACACATATATCGTCAAGCAAATTCAGCAATTCGTTAAAAATATTTTCAAGGGCTTCACAATATTTTCTTGTGGTTACACTGGCATGGATCATGGCCGTAAGGAAAATATTGCTCGAAGATGTTATTATTCTCACTATTTTTGAAGCGATTAATTTGGTGATGAACTTTAAAAAACAGAAATAAGAGGACAGGCTTAAAAAAAAAAAAAATTATTTATGTACACTACAAAAAACTAAACTTTTAGTCACAATTTTTAGCAAAACTTGTTGTGACTCATTTACTTTTAATTTTGTTGTGACTAAAACTTTTAGCCACGAGATTGACTAAAAATCCCATGGCTAAAAGTTTTAGTCACAAAAAAAATTCAACTAAAATTGTGATTAAATACATATTAGTCACAGTATTTTGTTATGATTAAAAGTTTTGTTAAAAATTGTTGTAACTAAAAGTCTAATTTTTTATGATGGTACCAATATGCTTGGGCCACACACCATTGACCAAGACCTTACTACTAGAAAATTAAAAGAAAGTATTCAGAAAGCTGAAGAGAAGCTACGTACGCTAAAGCTTTCCTTTTGCCAAATTTTTCTATCTTATTTCTTTTATTGTTGACTTTTTAACCAGCTAATATATATTTAAGCATGCATTTATAGTTAATCAATATAATAAGTCAAGTTTAGGAGTTCAGGATCGAGATGATGAAGTCATTACGGTTCAAAGAAGTTATTATTCTCACTTTTTTTAAAGCGATTAATTAGTTGATGAAAAATTAAAACAGAAACAAGAGGCTAGGTGTCACGCCCCAGGGTACGGGAGGTGATATGGTGGTTTAATTAAGTTAATTAAATAAGGATTTAGTTAAAAACAGGGTTTTAGAATTAAATTTATAAATAAAAATGAGATAATTTTTTAAAATCGTTCGAATAGAATAAATTAAGAAAATTAAATAAACCATCATAATAATTAAGCAAATAAAAGGAACATTAAAATATTTAAACATGAGGTGGAACGAGTATGGGTCCCACTGGCCCACATATTGTGCACATACATGTAGTACTAACAATGTTATTATACAACCACAGTCCAGAGATAAAGAAAGTTAAAGATTTTATATGCCATGAATTGTACTTTAACCTACCCAAATCTTCTACTGGTCGTAAGTCTAGTTAGCGGACTCTTCTCCAGTCCTAAGCTGATATCCACCTAGGGGTAAGATTTTAAAACAATAAAAACGTGAGCGAAAGGCTCAGTAGGACTATATTTTAAAATAAACAGATAAATATTCTAATAGAACTTTCTTAATAAATAAATAATTAAATAAATCAAATATGTATTTTCATTTACTAAAATTTCATTGAAAACAGTTTGTCAAGAGTACCTTTTAATTCTCTCGGGCAAACTAAATATTCACCATCGAAGTGGCCCAACTGAGTTTCGGGACCTGCCCCCAAGGTCGTTCACTACACGACCCGATCTCTGTTATGACATCATGCCCATATATCTTTCTTTAATTATTAAAATCTCTGTTTATCAAATATAGTCATTTACATTCTTTATGAAGTTCATTATGAACATTTTTCAATCATTCATAAAAAACATTTGATAAAAATCCATTTTTGGCTTAAATCATTTTGAAATAGGGCTACCAAAGAAAAGGAGTAGAAGTCCTACCTCAATACTCGTGCCGGTGTTCAACACCGTAATCCTGGTTCGCTATACGTTAGCTTCACGGATCTACGCGCAAATCCTAAATGCATAGTAATTTAGTTCATTAATATCTAACCCGAGGTATCCTATGTTACCAAATCGTCTCATAGTGTCCTAGTGTGCCATTTAGGTTTATAAAGTCATTTTCTAAAGTTGGAATTTCAATTGGGGTTCAAAGCAATGAAAACAGGTGAAAATCACAAAATTGGGTTTAGGTTCAGTCGGCCTGTCGGTCCCCTTGGTTCTGCCGGCCAAACTGTGCCAAACTGCACAGTTAGGCCTATCGGAAGACCAAGTCCGATCAGCCAAACTTTTTTAGGTTCGGCCTGCCGGTGGTATGAATCCGGCCTGCCGATCCTTTGAATCTGGCCTGTCGAAGATCAAGTTCGGCCTGCCGATCTGGGAAATTTCATAAATTTTCACGCACGGGTTCTTGATCTCCCGAACCCAAATCTTTAATTTCAACCTGTTTTCTCAATTCTTAGGCATGGAAAATCATCATAAACAATAGAAAATCATAGTAGAACACTTTTTAATGGATTAAAACAAGTTTTAAACAAGATTTTCACAAAAATCCCAAAATAGAGAAAATAGAGGAAAAATGAAAAATCTTGATTTCAATCCGTTTTTGATCAAACAAAGTTTCAATTCTAGTTATTCTAAGTTTCTCTAACCTAGATTGAAGCTTTTCTAAGCTCAAACAAGCTCAAACATCAAAATGCAAGAAAATTTAAAAAATAGAAAAACTTTTGAATTTTAAAAACTAACCTCGAATCGAAGCTTTAA
Organism: Artocarpus hirsutus; assembly: GCA_946598075.1. Classification (NCBI taxonomy): domain Eukaryota; kingdom Viridiplantae; phylum Streptophyta; class Magnoliopsida; order Rosales; family Moraceae; genus Artocarpus; species Artocarpus hirsutus. The sequence goes on along the minus strand of CAMOHE010050812.1, from coordinate 75,745 downwards.
AACGATATTTTTGTTGTTGAATCTCGTTCCTGAGCCTTCAATCTACTAACCTGAAGCTTGAAATCGAAATTTATTTTCAAAATTTTAGAGAAAGAATGAGAGAGATGTGTGTAACCGAGAGAGGAGAGAGAGAGCAAGTGAGTGAGTGAGGAAAGAGAGAAAGAGTGAAATAAATAGAAGAAGAGAGAAAAAATTAGTTGCGCAAGACTATGTGCAACAGAACACTGTTTTCAAATCAAATTGCTTTGTTAAAAACTTCAATTAACAATTAAAAACAATTTAGATTAATTAAAAATTATTAAAAGAGTAAAATAACACAAGGTTACTTAATTTTCACAAAATAATCAAATTAAGTTTAAAATACTCATTATGGCACACTAATCCACCAGTTAGCACTCTAATGTCATTTAATTAACTTCGGGGTGTTACAACTCTCCACCCCTAAAAGAAATTTCATCCTCGAAATTTACAAATCGATCAAAAACAAAAATAAATGTGGATACAACTCCCGCATACTTGATTCTAATTCCTAGGTGGCTTCATCAACCCCGTGATGCTGCCACACGACCTTAACTAATGAGATCTCACGATGACGCAAATTAATTACTTTACGATCGATGATCTAAATCGGCACTTCTTTATACGTCGTGTCTTCCTAAATCTGCACATCCTGAAACGAAACGATCTTATCTTGCTCAGGTGGACACTTTCAAAGCATCGATACATAAAATACGTCGTGAACATGTGAAAGTTCTGAAGGAAGGTTGAGTCGATACGCAACCACACCAACGCGTTGAGTAATCTCAAACGGTCCAATATATCTTGGCGCGAGTTTTCCTTTCACTCCGAATCACGAAATGCTTTTACGAGGAGATACCTTCAAGAGTACGAAATCTCCAACCTCAAATTCCAAAGTTCGATGTCTTCTATCCACGTAGCTCTTCTGCCGACTCTGAGTTGCTCTCAATCGATCTCGAATCACGACGATCTTCTCATTGCTATCATGAATCTCATCCAGCCCAAGAATGACTCTATCTTCCAGTTCGGCCCAACACACTGGCGATCAACACGGTTATCCATACAGTGCCTCAAAAGGTGCCATACCGATACTCGATTGATAACTGTTGTTGTACGCAAATTTCACAAGATGCAAATACTTTTTCTAGTTCCCGCCGAAGTCTAACGCACAAGCTCGCAACATGTCTTCAAGAATCTGAATGACTCGCTCAGATTGCCCATCATTTTGAGGATGGAATGCCATGCTGAAGTTCAAATCTGTGCCCATGGCCTCCTGAAAGCTCCTCCAATACCTGGCATTAAATCTGGTATCCCTATGTGATGTGATGGACAAAGGAACTCCATGCAATCTTACTATGTTTTGCATATACAACTCCCCAAGAATCCTCCTCGAACACGTCGATCTGAACGGAATGAAATGAGCTAACTTCGTTAACCTGTCAATCACGACCCAAATTGCATCGTGTCGCTGCTTCGTCCTCGACAATCCGGTAAGGAAATCCATCGTCACGTGTTCCCATTTCCACCTTGGAATAGGAAGTGGCTGAAGCTGACCTGCTGGCTTCTGATGCTCGGCTTTCACCTGAAGACAAATCACTCATTTGGCCACATATTCTCGAATGTCCTTCTTCATGCCTCTCCACCAATATTGCCTCTTTAAGTCATGATACATCTTCGTACTCCCTAGATGAATGACGAACTGAGATCTATGTGCTTCGTCCGTTAAGGCTTTCTTCACTTCTGCGATAGCTGGAACCGCCAAACGCTTCCTGAAGTACAATGATCCATCCGCATGTATTATCCATTCTTTGAACTATTCCCCATTCTGAACCCGCTTCCAGATTCCCTGAAAATGTTGGTCTTGCCAATGGTTTTGCTTCACCATCTGAATAAGAGCTGGGATCGTCTCCATATGATACACCAAAATACGATCGTAGTCCTCGCAACACTATAGACCGAACTCACTTACCATCGCATCTCTTTTTCAATCCTCGAGAGCCAAACATGCCAATATCCTTGAAGACTTTCGACTGAGCGCATCCGTGACAACATTAGCTTTCCCGGGATGATACTGCAACGCAAAATCATAATCCTCCATGTATTCCATCCATCTCCGCTGCCTCAAGTTCAAATCCCTTTGAGTAAACAGATACTTTAAGCTCTTGTGATCGGAGAAAACCTGAAATGTTGCCTCAAACAAATAACATCTCTAGATCTTCAATGCATGAATCACCGCTGCGAGTTCCAAGTCATGAGTAGGATAATTCTGCTCGTGAGGTCGTAACTATCTCGATCCATACGCTACCACACGTCCCTGTTGCATCAACACGCATCCAAGTCCACGTCCTGAAGCATCCGTATAAACTTCGTATGGCTCGTCACTGCTGGGAATGATCAACATTGGAGCTAAAGTCAACCGATTCTTCAATTCTTGAAAGGCAAATTCGCATTCTTTATTCCACTCGAACCTGACATTTTTTCTAATCAATCTTGTTAACGGCATTGCTATCTTCGAGAAGTCCTTCATGAATTTCTGCCACATTCCTTGGTCGTTCCTAATCCACTATAGCTTCTATCTTTGACGGATCCATCAAAATACCTTGCTCGGAAATAACATGACCAAGAAATTTTACTTCTATCAACCAAAACTTGCACTTTTCCTTCTTGGCATACAACTGATGTTTTTGTAGAGTCTGAAGTACGATCTTGAGATGCTACTCATGCTCCTCCCAAGTCTTAGAATAAATCAAGATGTCATCGATGAACACAATCACGAACTGATCCAAATAAGGCCTGAATATCCTGTTCACCAAATCCATGAAAGCTGCCGGAGCATTCGTCAATCCAAACGACATCACCAAAAACTCGAAATGTCCATACCGAGTCCTAAAAGCTGTCTTAGGAATGTCCTCTTCCTTAATCCTGAGCTGATGATATCTTGACCTCAAATCTATCTTTGAGAAGTACCGCGAACCTTCCAACTAATCAAACAACTCATCGATCCTAGGCAATGGATACTTATTCTTCACTGTGACTCGATTCAACTGCCAATAATCTATGCACAACCTGAGAGTTCCATCATGTTTCTTTGCAAACAAAACCGGTGCTCCCCACGACGATGTGCTATTCCGAATGTATCCCTTATCAACAAGTTTCTGAAGTTGCTTCCTGAGTTCTTTCATCTCTGCCGCCGCCATCCGGTAAGGTGCTATAGAAATCGGTGTTGTCCCTAGGAATAATTCAATACCAAACTCAATTTTTGGATGCGGTGGTAATCCTGGTAGCTCATCGAGGAAGACATCTTCAAATTCGTCTACCACTGGAATTACTACACATCTTCTCAAAACACTGGGCTCTCCTTCCAAATCCATGAAGATAGCGTAACAAACTGCATTCTTCCGTCCTCCGAGACATGTCTTAACACGACGCTCACTCATTAATCGATCACCACCACCCTGGTGAGTGATCACCGTCCCCCTATCGGACACTAGGGTTACCTTCCTAAGTTGGCAGTCCACTACTACACTGTATTTGGACAACCAGTCCATTCCTAGGATTACATCATAGGTTCTCATGGGGATTACAATCAAATCATTTTTTAAAATCTTATCCCCGGCCTTTATTTTACAAGCTTTACATATATTATTCACATATACCCGCCCCAAGCGTGAAGCTATAACTAAGGGTTCGTCAAACTCTTCTATTTCTAATCCCAAGGTATGTACAAATAAACTCGAAATGAGAGAATGAGTGGCACCAATATCAAACAACACGTGTGCTAAGGACTGAGAAACCATGATCATACCATCGACAACTGCGTTATTGGTTTGGGCATCTGAACTCCCTGATGTCATCGTATGAACCTGCATTGGAGCTTTTCCTTTTCCTCTACCCACATTACTAGTTCCTAGATTAACTGGCCGATACTGCTGCGATGATGGTGACTGGACACTAGCTGTATTCGACGCTCGATACTGAGGGACGTTACACTGAAAGTCCTGCAGTTGGTGTCCTTACGCTGGATGTGACAGTTGCTGAGGAGAGAACTGATGGAATGGAAGCTGAGGATACTGTTGTGGCTGAGGTAGAGTCTAAAGCTAAGGCTGACGACTAGCACCTTCTCCGGTCTAAAGTCCTAGGCGAGCACTCCTGATCAAGTAATTCCTCTTGATGTGTCCTGGCTATTGGCAATAATGACAGTGAAAGCTGTAGGGGTTGCTGCGCTTGCTGCTAGATGAACTACTGCTGTCGCTGTTCACGCCACCCTATTTGCTCTTTTTTGGAGTTGGTCGACTATTAACGCTCCTCCTGCCGCTCCTCTGTGGTCTTCCTAATACCTTGGCTCGATTCTCACAGTACTGTGCATAAATATTCTCCACTGATATCGCTAATGACACAAGCTCTCCAAAGTTCTAGAGTCGTAGGGTAGCTATCTGTCGTCGAATATGAGCCCTAAGTCCTTCTTGAAATTTAATATACTTTTCACGCTTTGATGCCACTGTTGAGGGAGCAAACCTAGCCAATTCATTAAACTTCACCTCATATTCCCGAACTGACATGTCGCCCTGTTGCAACCTATAGAATTCTGCCGCCTTTTGGTCCCTGTATCCCTGCGAAAAATATCTATCATAGAATAGCTCCTCGAACCTGACCCAATCAATATTACCATTATTTTCTAGATGCTTTGCTTGCTTCCACTAGGTATTAGCACCACCTTCAAACTTATATGCTGCGAATTCCATGCGATACTCCGTTGGCACACCAAGCGCATCCAAGTGCTTCATGATCGAGTCTAACCAATATTTTGCCACATGCGGGTCCCCAGTTTCATCAAAATTTGGTACAGATCTACATCAAAACTCCTTAAAGTACGTATGCCGACGACTAGCCTCGAAATCATCAGGTCTTGCCCTTGCTGCCATCTGTCGAAATGCAGCAAACATAGCCCTCATCATGCCCTCATCGTTCCCGAACTCGGCATCTGTTGTCGAACGACGTCTAGGTGCCATTCTCTCACTTTTGAAAATAAAATTTAGACTGTTAGTGGTATTTCATTGTCATACCTATGTGTGCACAATTCCTAAGGTTCATAACCTTGAGCTCTGATACCATTCTGTCACGCCCCGAAGTACGGGAGGTGACGTGGTGGTTTAATTAAGTTAATTAAATAAGGATTTAGTTAAAAACAGGGTTTTAGAATTAAATTTATAAATAAAAAGAGATAATTTTTAAAAATCGTTCGAATAGAATAAATTAAAGAAATTAAATAAATCATCATAATAATTAAGCACATAAAAAGAACATTAAAATATTTAAACATGAGGTGGAACGAGTATGGGTCCCACTGGGCCACATATTGTGTACACACATGTAGTACTAACAATGTTATTATACAACCACAGTCTAGAGATAAAGAAAGTTAAAGATTTTATATGCCTTGAATTGTACTTTAACCTACCCAAATCTTCTACTGGTCATAAGTCCGGTTAGCAGACTCTTCTCCGGTCCTAAGCTGATATCTACCTAGGGGTAAGATTTTAAAACAATAAAAACGTGAGCGAAATGCTCAATAGGACTATATTTTAAAATAAACAGATAAATATTCTAATAGAACTTTCTTAATAAATAAATAATTAAATAAATCAAATATGTATTTTCATTTACTAAAATTTCATTGAAAACAGTTTGTCAATAGTACCTTTTAATTCTCTCGGGCAAATCAAATATTCACCACCGAAGTGGCCCAACTGGGTTTCGGGACCTGCCCCTAAGGTCGTTCACTACACGACCTGATCTCTGTTATGGCATCATGCCCATATATCTTACTTTAATTATTAAAATATCTATTTACCAAATATAGTCATTTACATTCTTTATGAAGTTCATTATGAACATTTTTCAATCATTCATCGAAAACATTTGATAAAAATCCATTTTTGGCTTAAATCATTTTGAAATAGGGCTACCAAAGAAAAGGGGTAGAAGTCATACCTCAATACTCATGCCGGTGTCCCACACCGTAATCCCGGTCCGCTATATGTTAGCTCCGTGGATCTACACGCAAATCCTAAACGCATAGTAATTTAGTTCATTAATATCTAACCCGAGGTATCCTATGTTACCAAATCGTCTCATGGTGTCCTAGTGTGCCATTTAGGTTTATAAAGTTGAAATTTTAATCGGGGTTCAAAACAGTAAAAACGGGTGAAAATCACAAAATTGGGTTTAGATTTGGTCGGCCTACCGGAAGACCAAGTCCGATCGGCCAAACTTTTTCAGGTTCGGCCTACCAGTGGTATGAATCCGGCCTGCCGAAGATCAAGTTTGGCTTGCCGATCTGAAAAATTTTAGAAATTTTTACGCACGGGTTCTCGGCCTCCTGAACCCAAATCTTCAATTTCAACTGTTTTCTCAATTCTCAGGCATGGGAAATCATCATAAACAATAGAAAATCATAGTAGAACACTTTTTAATGGATTAAAACAAGTTTTAAACAAGATTTTCACAAAAATCTGAAAATAGAGAAAATAGAAGAAAAATGAAAAATCTTGATTTCAATCCGTTTTTTATCAAACAAAGTTTTAATTCTAGTTATTCTAAGTTACTCTAATCTAGATTGAAGCTTTTCTAAGCTCAAACGAGCTCAAACATCAAAATGCAAGAAAATTTGAAAAATAGAAAAACTTTTGAATTTTAAAAACTAGTCTCGAATCGAAGCTTTAAAACGATGTTTTTGTTGTTGAATCTAGTTCCCGAGCCTTCAATCTACTAACTCGAAGCTTGAAATTGAAATTTGTTTTCAAAATTTTAGAGAGAATGAGAGAGAGAGTGTGTAACCGAGAGAGTGAGAGAGAGAGGAGAGAGAGAGCGAGTGAGTGAGTGAGGAGCGAGAGAAAGAGTGAAATAAATAAAAGAAGAGAGAGAAAATTAGTTGCGCAAGACTATGTGCAATAGAACACTGTTTTTAAATCAAATTGCTTTGTTAAAAACTTCAATTAACAATTAAAAAAAATTTAGATTAATTAAAAATTATTAAAAAATTAAAATAACACAAGGTTACTTAATTTTCACAAAATAATAAAATTAAGTTTAAAATACTCATTATGGCACACTAATCCACCATTTAGCACTCGAATGTCATTTAATTAAGTTCGGGGTGTTACACTAGGATTAAAAAAAAAGGAAAAAAAAACTTACATATACTACTAAAAAAGGACTTTAAGTCACAATTTTTAGCAAAATTTTTAGTCACAACTTTAGTTTAATTTTTGTTGTCACTAAATATTTTAGCCATAGTGTTTTTAGTCACGGACATATTCAGTGACTAAAACCCTATGATTAAAAGTTTTAGTCACAATAAAAATTGAATTAAAGTTGTGATTAAATACACATTAGTCATAATATTTTACTGCTGACAAAAAGTTAGCAGCTTAATTCTCAGATTGACCAATCAAAGGCCACAGGATTTCTCCTTAATTCCAGCTTGGCCATTGGATTGCAAGTCATGAATTTCTCCTTCTGTCCTTCTTCCCAGGCTCATCAGAAAACCGCTGGTTCGATTGACAACAAACTCAAGCAGTCGTGTTGAAATTTCTGCACAGGTAATGATTTGATAATCATATGCGTTGCATTCTCCTCTGTCGACGCCTTGTTTACCTTCACATCCCTATTAGATGAGACCTTTCTACTGAAATCAAATGAGCATATATTCTTTTTTTATCCATAGTTACAAAATAAAAACGAATTTTATACAATCTTACAATAAATTATTCAACAACAAATTTAAAATAACTTCTAACAATTGCTAACAATAATCCAACAATTTTAGAGGACGAGGGAGGTCGTGCTGGAAGGCAGAGGCGAGATAGACGACAAGAGAGACGGAGGCAAGGCGAGGCAATCAAGGGCAAAGGTGGGCGATGGACTTTAAGGGTGGTTGGGTGCTGACAATGGCAGCAGAGAGGGCAAGGGAGAGAGGAGACTTGGGCGACATCAATTGCAGCCTGGGTTGGGTAGATCAAGAGAGAGGTCAAGGATGAGAGGGAGATCAGGACTGGGTGCGATATAATATTTTCACTGATCTTAGACAATGGTTCTACTAAACCATTATGTAAAGGTATAGATTAGACATTAAAAACCGTCATCTAAAGCATGGTACAATTTCTGAAAATAGTGCCGTGCTAGATATAACAATGATTTTTGGAAAAGCTTTTGTCTATTAGACATCATCTAAACCATATTTTATTGTAGTGGTTTCTCGAACATCTCTTTGCTCTCTTAAGATCCCGTACACAACAGTATCTTGCATCCGAGATATTGTTGATTGTGTGGTGCTGATGGCGTCTGTGGTGCCCAGCTTTTCTTTGCTTTAGGGGTTGATAGTCGTCTAACCACTGGATGCTATGTAGCATGGTTTGAGTTTATATTAATTACATTCTTACTCGGACTAACTAATATGTGTTGTTATAAATTTAGAAACTCTAATTCTACCATAAAAATAAAAAGGAAAAATAAATACGAATGTACGCAAATTTATAGTTTTTCACAATTAACGTGAAATCTATGTCTTTATTTTTAACCGTTATAGAAATTCACAATAAAAAAGAATTTTACAAGGAAAAATATTGCACACCCTCTCTCTGGATTTTTTCTTTCTTTCTCTCTCTCTTTATATATATATATATATATATTGAGTTACACAAATAAACTCTAACATGTCTTATTTATTTATAGATTTGGAAGACATAGAAAACAAAAGACCCAAAAAAGGACTTTCACACCTCTAGCTGCAACATTGTGCCTCAGCACCCATTTGCTAGAGATGCGATGCGATGTGAATTCTCCTCCTCTCCGGAGTTTTCTTTCCATTGTACGGCTGCGCCGTTTGCTGGTTTTGGGGTGCGAGCTCTTGGCCAGAATAGCTTAATGTTGCACGCTTCTTCAGTGTCACAGCGCTGAAGTCCTGGTGCTAGTTTAGGGTGATAATCCTTTACATAGGGTGATAATTCATCAGCGTATAAATTTGGCTCTATAATTCTTAACATATGTACCTCTCTCTCTTTTTTTTTTTCTTTTTTAACTTTGTGCTATGAACTTCTTGATATCGATATTTTACCTCTGAGTATTTTGTTTGTGATATTCCGCAATTTTCCTTGAACATTTTATTTGAGTTTACAGCTAGAACCAGTTGTTTGCAAGTGTCTTCTTTTCCGCAGTAGGTGAGGCGGTGTGGATTGGTGCTCATTTTGCCTTTTTAACTACATATGCTTTTTTTTTAATTCGAGAAATTATACTGAGTAGTTTTTGCGATTTATCAGATTGATTCTTCTAATTGCGATATCCAATATTGGTTAAAAAAAAAAAAATCATCCAAGTATCTCATGATGCTTTTTTTCAACGTAAAATCTCATTTATGTCCTATTAGTCTAATATGTACTAAAAAAATGTAAAATTAAAAAAAGATTAAAAAATGAAATTCCAAGTCTTAGATTTGAATTTTTCCTTTGGTTTTGGTTTTGAAATTTATAACGAAGAAAAATCAGTCACAACTTGTTGCTTTTGTTTGGTCCCCATTAGTCTCAGCTCCATAGTCTAGCGAATAGGGCCTCTTGATAAATATAGGTTTATTAAAATGTCCACAAATTTGTGGACAGTATCAAAATCAAAGTAATTGAGTATTTTAACCTCCAAAAAAACGATTGACTGTTGACTATCAGCCTCAATAGGTTTTCACGCACCTCTATAATTCAAAACGAGAAAGGGCCTCTCAACGTTGTATTAAATCCCAACAACCACACGTATATCGTCGAGCAAATGCTAACAATTTCTTGGTAGTTACACTAACGCTATCGTCTGCGGTGAGTCTTGACCCCTATCTAGAGGGATATTTTTGGAAGTTCCCTTAATGAAAATTTCTTAGCTTAAACACCTTTGCCTTGTAGAAACTAAGGACTTGGGCTTCAATCTAAAAAGTTCAACCTAATAAGTGGATAACTTAATATTCTTATAAATTAGTAAAACATTTATGTTTACATAATTAATGATGTGATATTCAGGTTTTTTTTTTTTTATGTATCTTTTAGATTTGGCACCTCTTAAAGCTCCTAGTCCACACTAAACTCCTCAGCGATCTATTTCATTAAAACAAAAATGCAAATAGAGTTCACAAGAGATTCATAATACTGCAAAGGCCAGTACAATCATCAGCGTGAGGAAAAAACACAAAAAAATGTTTTTGGTCAACTTTGTCCAGTCATTAATTAGTTTGAAATCGCTAGATCACATGGACTGCTAAGAAAATATATAAAAGTAATTATTTTCACTGTTTTTAAAGAGATTAATTAATTAATTGATGCACATTTGAAAAGCAAAACGATATGTCAAAAACATTAATGTTTTTTAGCATGCATGGGCCATGCGCCATTGACCAAGACTTCGACCCGCACCAGTCAATCAAAAAAATATTCAAAAAGTCAAAAGAGAAGATACGTACTGTGAAACCTAATTCCTTTCCCTCATTTGTCTTGTATTAGATTTTGATATTTTATTTCTTATATTATTGGCCTTTTACCAGCTAATATATATATATATATAAATAAGCATGTATTTGTAATCAATAATATCACTACAGCTATATATTTTAGAAAAAAAAAAATCAGTCGTTACAGGTCTTTGGAACCGTGGAGCGAGATGATGAAGCCATTGGGGTTCGTTTTATGGTTATGTTGCATCATAATAATTCTTCTTCCTCTCTTGAATCCAGCACTTGGCGATCAGTACTTTGGCCGGTATTTAATCTGTTTTAATTAGATAATTAATTAGGGCATTTCATGATCAACTTACTAGTTAATGTACTATTATTGTTTTGTTTCATTAATCTTTCAGGAGGCTACTGACGATTGGGTTTCCTCACTCTCGTGGCCACGGAACTGATGTTAAGGGAAAATTTTCACCGCCGTCTCCTAACCCGGGTGTCGGAGGTGGTCCATGAACAAAATTTTCCAGCACGGAATTCTCCAGCTCTTCTATGAATCAATCAAGTCCAACAGAAGTAGTCACGAGATCTCTACTATGCATATATGTATATATATATATATGTATATATATATGGTCAGGATTAATCACAAAACGTGTACCTAAAAGAAAAATTTTTTTGGTTACTAAATAAAGTTAGGGGTGGATAATAAATTTTCATTTATCTAAATTTGGGGTATAATTTTAGTGGATGTGATCTGAACCACGTACATCGGTAATTAGGAGATGGTTGTGCGTATAATAATAAGTGAAGCCTGCTTGAGCTTCTATATGCATAAGTATCATAATTTCTTCTTTTGGCTTCCCTAATATTTTTCTTCTTTTTATTCTGCCAGTAATTTACCTTATATTACTTTAGCTCAATATTATTCGATGGACTCTCTATGTAGTCCAGATTTAAAATTTTCCTCCTCTCACTTTTTTTTTTCTTTTTTATTGGGTGAAAGGAGGTTTTACCGAGTGCTTTTTATTGGGTGAAAGGACGTTTTACCGAGTGCGGTTAAGAAAGTAGAACATTCGGAAGTGTCTTGTTTGCACGTTTCATGTTTTCTTTTTCTACTTTTTCGACTTGTTTCCAGGGATTAGTTTCCTTTTCGGTTGCATAGTATTGTTACTTATAATTTCCTTTAAAAAAAATTGAGTTGGGACTTTAGTTTAAGATTGGATTGAAATTTGATGTCAGCTTATAGTTGCTTACGCTAGTTATCTCTTATTATTAACATAAAAAAAATATCTGATAAGTTCACCCAAACAAACAACTTTGAGCACCAATTTAAAATTGTTATTATTAATAAGAAAAATTATTATTTATTATTATCATCGTCACATCATCATTAATAGAATAATGATGAGAGGGAATAACTACCATGAGAGATATATAGAAGAAACAAAAAAACTCACAATTACATTGGCACACCTAAAACCTAACTCATCGTGCAATAAACTCTCCACTTAAAGATGTCAATTGGATCGGGCAGCCCAACAAGCCCAATGGCATAGCCCATAAAATTTTGTGTCCAGCATGACACTTCATGACATTATATTAGGTTGGGTTGAGCATGACATGAGATGGTGGGTTATGCGAGACTCATAATTTTAGGTATGTGAACATGGCGCAGCACAACATGACAACAAACACAAGATGATACAACCTATTAAGCATGATGAACTGGCACGACAAATACAATTTTAAATTTATTATATAATTTTAATGTTAAGGTTACATTTTTTAATAATTAAAAAATGTCAATCTATGTATATAATACATTTGACCTTTAAAAAATATTAAATCAATTTACATTATTCTTTACTTTTAGAATCTGAATTATCAACAAAATAAGTATAATATAATATGAAAACAACTTCAACTTTCAAGATATATATGGTTGTAAATTTTACAAAGATTTGACTCTATGTTTTAGCTGAATTAATTGAAATATTGTACTTTCTCTTTAAAACTTTTTTTTTTTTTCAGTTTCAATAAAATGTTTGAAGAAGGAGCTTGTTGTAGTGTTGGATTTTAATGATGTCATGTACAAAATCGTCATGAAATCCATCAGGAAAACTTCAGTCGTTGTACAAAATCAATTTTTCACAACGGTTTTTTACCGTTGTGAAACCTCAGAATAGGCGCCAAAATGGGGGTGTGGTAAGGACTCTTTCACAATAGTTTTCTTAAAAAACCGTCATGAAAGATAAAAATTTCCACGATAGTTTTCTAAAAAACCATCGTGGAAACTTCACATTTCATGAGGGTTTTTCAAAAAACCGTCATGGAATAATTGTCCACCAATAAGCCTTCTACGACAGTTTTTTGATAAGACCACCATGGAAGATTGACATTGACAAAAAAAATTACAAAAATTTGTGATTTCCTAGGAGATGACTAGTCCCGTGTTATCCATTACAACAAGGCCCTGATTACATACAAAAATTTATGTATATTGAAATTACAAGATATTTACAAGATCATTTACATTTGAGTTAGTTTGAACAATTGTTTATCTACTATCTCTATCTAAACATGACATACCTATTTACAAATTATATCTAATCTAATCTAACTTCATTTTATGTCCATATGTATATAAAAACATTTTCTTCCTAGGGCTTGTATACCACTATTAATTATATCTCGCATGAAACGTAGAATAAAAAAACAACATTCTACGTTTCTTTGTTGTCTTGGACATCTGGAACATAGCATTCTGTTTGGTCGATTTGTAACACTGCTTCCCGCTTAATGCTTCTAATTGTTAAGCGCTCTAACAATGTGGCATGATTAAATGAATTAATAAACAATACAATTATTTAAAACTCAAAACAGTTAATTTTACAAAAAAAAAATTAATACTTACAATCTTGTAACTGATACGAAATCATCACATGGTGGGTGTTCGAGGGGATCAAACCAATATATTTAGTCCTCCCATGGCGAAATAAGTGCCAACATCCAATGTTCTCCAACATTGTATGGCATGAAGAACAATTTTCCCCTCGGTACTTGAGCTAATTGGTGGATAAGTGATGTGGTGCATTCTCTGCAGTCACTGTGTAGGTCTTTTGCAGCACTTAAAATAATTGTCAGAGATATGAAACCAAAATTGTGCGCTTTGTCTTGAAGTTCATAATATTTCTCCAAAAAACTACAATAAAAAGCAATATAGTCAATTATTTGAAAGCACCTTATAACTCTACCTGCATTTTAAAATTTATGACACAGTTTGCCTCGATTTAATCAAAGTTGATGAAGTAGTAAATGTCTGCATACCCCCACATAGATAGGCAATTCATTGCCTGTGATATTTACCGGTATTGAAAACTGAATCATTAACCCATTGTGTATGAAAGAATATGCGTATAAAGCCAACTACATAAATTCTAGAGGTATTGAACTGAAGTTAAATGTAGGCTGTGGCTCATTCGCAATGGGTTATTCTTGTTCTTGTTCTTATTCTACTTTAGGTTGTGATTATCTTGGTTTTGTAGAGCTTCTTTTTTTTTTGGTGTTTCTTTTCACTTAGATCTTGTAGAATGTGGCTAGGTGCTTGACTCATCGTCATCATTGCGATGACTTCAACTAAAGCAGACAATTTGATGAAATTGGTACACCCCCCATACATGAGCGTCTTGGCATCATTCATCATTGTCTTAAATAAATCTAAATGATGTAAGAAGTGTTCTTTCAAATCATTAACCATGTCAACTATATTGTCATGAGTATCTATATTATCCTACACAATAGCTTTCTTTTCTTGACTTACTAAAGTTGGATTGAAATTAGACTCGTTATGAAAAAGCCACGTTTGATAACTACTTAGAATTCTATTTTGAAATAAATGTACTCTAACAACTGGAATTGGATGCAATCTATGGTTTCCACATTGAACACAAGGATACTAAATTTTGCCACCATTGGCATGAGTTTTGGCAGACTCTAAGAACTCTTCCCCACCATTTACATATTCACTAGACAATTGAAAATCCTAATCCCTTTCCTATCCATTTTGCAAGTCCTAAATCGAAATAATAAATAGCAATTCAATTAAAATTAATTTCACAAATTATACATACCCACCATACTCTAATCATAAAACAAAAACATTCACCCATCATAAAACAAATTACACATACCCATTATAAAATAAATAAATCATACCCATGATCCACAATACAATAATCATAGATTAAATAACAAAATCAACAACAATTTATCAATTTTGAATTAATTGAACAACAAAATCAACAAAAATTTATCAATTTCTAATAAAAATTTACAATTTGGAATGAGATTAAAGAGTGTAGAGGTGGACAGAGACGGCGGTAGCTATTTCGAAGGAGTATGTGTTAGTATTTGAAAGGTGAGTTTCTGATTTATGTCTGATTGTCGAGGTGGGAAAAAGGGGTTTTAAGTGAGCTATCACGATGGTTTTTAAGAAAAAACTATCGTGGTATGCCCCCTTTCTACCATGATGGTTTTTTTAAAAACTGTCATGGTATGTTAAGCTTACCACCATGGTTTTTAAAAAATCATCGTGGTAGACGTTGTACTTACCATGACGGTTTTCATCTTCGCAAGCATAACTCCACACATTTTTTTCCTTATCATAACACTTTTTGGGAAAAAGGTCATTAAATAAAAGTCATGTAATCTCGAATTTGTTGTAGTGTGTGATTAATAACCATGGAAGAAAATATCGGTATCAGTGGAAATATAGGGATTTCAATTCTATGGAAATATCGAAGAAAATATCAATATCAGTGGAAATATAAAAAAAAATTATGAAAATTACTAAAATTTACATTAGAATATGATTTTAATACTTTCTGATAGCATGAACAATAAAAAGATACATAAATAAACAAGTTTCATATCAAAAATATCATATATATTACATTTTTTAATCCCAAAAGGAAGTTTTATGAGGCTTAAATGTGGTCAAGATCCCATCTTGATTCAAATAGGATTGGTATCATAACATATTATTTGAATAATGTTGAACATAGTTACGAATATACCATATATAGGTTTGTTGATCACTTCCTACTGTATATCCATAAATTAAAAACTGTGAATTTTCTCAGTTGTTTACTTGAGAAGGCAGTGCTATGTTTAGATTAAGGATGAAAATATCGATATCGATAGAAATATCGATACTCTAAATTTACAAAAATTTTGAAGAAAATATTGATAAAAGTGGAAACATTGAAAAAATTACAAAAACTATGAATATTTGTTTTATATTGAAATTTTTATATAAACTAAGATTGTGTAAAAAAAAATACCCTACAACCCCTAATAAATCAATATTTTACTCATTTATTATAATATTAACTAAAATTTTCCTTAAATTTTAGCGTTCGGATAAAAACTTCTCAATATTTTTAAATTTTCCTACAAAATTTTAGAATTTCTAAAATCCCAAAACATTCTCTAGGATTAAATTAAAACATCTGTCAAAGTTTTTTAAAAATTTTGATAAATATCGAAAAAAATTGTTTACACCTAAAACATATTTGGGGACCTTCGAATTATAAAAATTTAGGTGGAAATTTCAGAAATATCGGAGAAATTTTTGTCCATGTTCATAACATTCAACATCAATAACAACAATCAAACTTTGTGTTAATGTCTCCTAATGATCATAGAAGTTGATCTCCATGCAAGAACCATGGCCAAAATGATAGTCGTAGTCGCCACATACTCCTATTGCAATCCAATACAGTAATGATTTTCCTAGTAGGACTCCCAGAAACCCTACTACTATGTAACTAATAGATAAAAAATCCTACAATTAAAAATTTTGACAATCTTTTATATAGTATAATAGGATGCTCTGATACAAAATGATGAAATTAATAACACCTCTTTAGTGTCTAAGACATATGAAACAATAAAAGTTCAAAGTTACTTGTCGAAAGCAGCGGTGTTGTCATCGAGCTGTTGAAACTCGCTAACAGAGAGAGCTTAAAGGTGATACACATAGCCTCTCTCAACACTCAACACATCACACACAATCCTACATCCATCTAGCCAAACCCCCCACCCACACACACAGATGTTTTGTCCTAAGATTAATGGGCTTAAAATCTTGGGGCTAATTGGGCTTTACCAATTATGTTAGAGAGGTTCTTTAACCCAATAAGTTTAGCCCAATAAGTTGACCAAAATACTTGCAAAAGGAAGTCCATGCGCATAAGCTAGTCAATAATATAACTAATTTAATCAATCACTTAATATCCATAATACGATAACTTATTGCTTCTTCATGATCTTTCAGAGAAATCCCCACCTTCGCTGGTGGGGGCGTCCGGTCATCATTTATGAACAAAATAATGTATCACGGAATGACGCTCCACTAAAAATTATAAAATCTCAATTATTTCTTAGCCTGAATTTGTGACGTGTGTAATGATTATAGAATATTTTGATACCACGTACTGAATATCTAGTATTTATTATGGATTACAACTTCTCAGCTTTTCTCAAAACGTCACAAATCACTCCCTCTATTTCCTCAAAGAGGTCTACCCAAACAGTCATTATCATGTTCATCGTTGACTTGTGCCAAAACACTCATCTCTCTCTCTCTCTATCTCTCTCTCTCTCTCTCTCTCGCTCCTACTACAGCTCGTGAAATTTTATTGACTCAAAAAAGAAACCAACGTCCCACATCTTTTTGTTTATATATAATAACAATATATACAGTGGGTAGCTGAGTGATATCTATCTTTAAAGTGTGTGTGTATAAGATGAACGGATGAAACATCCATAGAAACATTTCTAGTTTTATATGCTTTTTATTTTAACAAAAGAAAAACTAATATTAAGGCCCTTATACATGCCAACTAGATTCACACTCACTAAAACAACCTATCCTGCACTAAGCTTTCTACCTATTATTATTAATAAAAGAAAAAAGTATAAGTCAACCTGTAATAAAAAAATTACAACCACTCGATCACCTATAAAAAATAAAATAAAATAGAGCCATTCTAAAGGATCTACCCTAACTCAAAAAGAAAGGTGCCTTACTAAAATCTTATCAGCAGAAAAAACCCAGATGAAAAAATCCAGAAAAAAAAAAAAAAGAATGCATGATCCAAGAAAATAAGAACCTGCAAAATCAAATATCCAAAAGTACGAGGAATTTAGGAGCTGAAGACCACCACTACAACTGATCTCTTGAAAAAACCGAGGCAGCCATTTTGTCCGTAACACCATTATATCCCTAAAAATTATGGGACATATGAACAACTACTGGACCGGTGCCAAGGAACAACAAAGGATCTAGCTTCCAAGGAACTAACCACATAAATATCACACTCAATCCAGCGATACTGCCAACTCAATTCCAGATATTTCTTAATGGCCAAAATAAAACTTAAAAGCTCAGCTTTCTCAATAGATCATCTTTTTATTCAATTAGAGTATGCCAGATTTCTTTGGAGCTTTGTCTCTTATAATTTTGGTAAGACATTTGTTTCTTCTTAAAGATATACATAAGCAAATTAGAGAGAGTTTTCGGCCGGAGCCCCCCGACACTGTCTCCAAGTACGTCGTCGCGCTTTTTGCTCTATATTTTTTGTCCACAAGCTCGCACGAATAAGGCTGATTGATACAGTAGAGCGGTTGATGTTTACCACTGCAAGACACAGATGCCAGATATGAGATAAAATGGGCGAAGGGTCGTGTTAGCTATGGGCAAAGGGTCGTGTTAGCTATCTTTCAGCGGTGGTGTTCTAAGCATATCGTGCTCTCTAGCATCTCTGTTTTCTTAAGATCTCGTCCCCATTGGTAAAATTATGCATCCGATAGCGTTGATTGAGTGGTGTTGGGCGGCATTTCCACTTTTCTTTTTGCTTGGCTAGACGCTGTCATCTAGTTGTTTGGGGTAGCCCTTTTTTTCCCTTTCTACGTTGTTTGGTTTGAGTTTGTAATTAATTTAATGGTTCTTACTCGGACTAGTTTGTTTGTCTATCTAGTTTGTTTAGTTTACAACTGGAATTGGTCGTTTGCAAGTGCCTTATTCAGTAAAAAAAAAAAAGAACCCAAAACAAAACAAACAAAACAAAAAAGGCAAA
This sequence comes from Artocarpus hirsutus, assembly GCA_946598075.1. Lineage (NCBI taxonomy): Eukaryota > Viridiplantae > Streptophyta > Magnoliopsida > Rosales > Moraceae > Artocarpus > Artocarpus hirsutus. The sequence continues at coordinate 57,109 of CAMOHE010050812.1, read as the reverse complement.
GCCCTTCCCTCTAGCCAGGTAAAAACAAACGTAGAGCCCGCCCCCCCAAAGCCCATCAGTAAAGCCCAAGAAAGAAAATCCAAACCTAAACTAAAATGGGACAGAAATAATTTGAAAAAAAAAAAAAAAAAAAGAAAGAGAAAAAGTTATATATACCGTGCACCCACTCTTATGATGCTTTCCTTATGTAAATAGAGAAAGACATTTTTAATAGCATGATAATAAGTTATCATGAACATTTTCAAGGTAAGAATGCCCGTTGTAGATGATTGTAATGTATTAACAATTGTTGAATTTATATAAAATTTTATTGCACTTATTGGCCCCCCAGATGAATTTATGGCTTCGTCACTGCTCTTAAGTGTATATATTTCGTTAGAGAATTATATCTTATAGTTTTCTAACTGTATCGAATTTATATTCTACATAATTTTATTGGGTTATCCAATATAGACACGATTCAAGTATCCTATTAAGACGCTATTTTGGAACATAAAAATCTCAGTTATGTCCTATTAGTTTAAAATATATTAAATAGAAAAACAAATTGTAAAATTAAAAAATGATTGAAAAAATAAAATGAAAATTCAAGTTTTAGATTTGAATTTTTCCTTTGATTTTGGTTTTAAAATATATAACGAAGAAAAATCAGTCACAAGCTTAATTTGTTGACTTTGTCCGGTTCCCTTGATTGTCGGAATGTCTAGCGAGTAGGGCCTCTTGATCCATATATGTTCATTACAATGTTCACATCTCAATCAAACAATGGAAAAATGTTTTTGAATTAGTGCACCATATCAAAGTCTAAAGAAATAATTGACTACGACCAGCTTGAAATATACGTTCTCAGTCATTGTCCAAGCAGATTCCTTATAATTCAAACTTACAAAAAAGGGCTTCTCCAACAATATCAATGTATTAATTTCCAAACAACGACGCATATATCGTCAAGCAAATTCAGAAATTCATTGAAAATATGTTCAAGGGCTTCACAATATATTCTTGGTGGTTACACTGGCATGGATCATGGCCACAACGAAAATATTGCTCAAAAAGGTTATTATTCTCACTATTTTTAGAGCGATTAATTAGTTGATCAACAATTAAAAAACAGAAATAAGGGGATAGGCTTAAAAACAAAACAAAAAAACTTACGTACCAGCATGCTTGGTCCACGCGCCATTGACCAAGACCTCACTACTGGAAAATTAAAAAAAGTATTCAAAAAGTCGAAGAGAAACTACGTACGCTAAAGCTTTCGTTTTCCTTATTTGCCTTGAATTATAGTTTTCTATCTTATTTCTTTTATTGGTGCCTTTTTAACCAGCTAATATATATTTAAGCATGTATTTGTGATTAATCAATATAATAAGTCAAGTTTAGGAGTTCAGGAGCGAGATGAAGTCGTTACGGTTCGTTTTATGGTCATGTTGTCTGGTAATAATTCTTGTTTCTCTCTTGAATCCATCACTTGGCGATCGCTTTGGCCGGTAAGCATATAGATCTAGCAATTTAAAAACGTTTTAGAGGCGAGAAGTCTCTTGTTTAAATAATTACTCGAGTTATTTGATCATGATCAACTTACTAATTGACATAAAAACTTTTTTTTTTTTGTCCCATTATCTTTCAGGAGGCTGCTGAAGGATAAGTTTGAATTTTCGGATTTTGGCCGGGTAGATGATGAGACGGAAAGTTTTTCGCCAATACCTTCTCCTAACCGGGGTTTTCGAGTTAGTCCATGAACAAACTTTTATCGTACGGCATGTTCCCCTCCTCTATGAATCAATTAAGTTTAACGGATGTTGAAGTTAATGGTTATGATGATCATGATCTCTATGCTCATGTGTGGTCAAGATTAACAACAAAATTAGTGTGTACCCAAAATAAAAATCATCTTTGGTCGCTGAATAAAGTTGAGGAAAGATGGTAAGTGTGAACGTATACTATAGGGAAATTAGGAGATAATTGTAATAATAATGTAATTGAAGCCTACTTGAGCTTCTATATGCATATGTAGTTAATTATTTTCCTCTATTTGGCTTCTCTATTTTTATTCGTTTAATTTGGATTTTCTTACTGGATATTTGAGATGAGACGCATCTTCTGCCACAAGCTTATCTTGTATATGGTTATTTTAGCTTAATATTGTGATGGACTCTTTAGACTCCAAGTTTGCAACCCTATTGGTATGATCCACATTTTCTGGTTTTTAATTCTAATGCCAGCCTAGCTACAGAAAATATACAAATCCTTTGCTAAGATAATCTCTTGACAATAATGATTTTTTTTAAGTAAATAGAGAGTGGAGTAAATCCTCCACTAAAATTTATTAAAAACTTAAAGAAAACAAAAAATTATTTTGAAACCTGATATTTTCTCCGAAACAAATATGTATTTTGAACATCAATAAAGTATTGTTACTTCCATTATTTTGTGAGAGGACGCTATCAGGATCAGAGACAGAAAAATATCCCAAGTTGATTGGTACTAAAGCCGCCATGTATGTATTAGATCTAAAAAGAAGCAAAATACAATATTGAAATAAAGAAAACCACCAAAAGGCACAAAAGCACAAAGCCAATACTAAAAAATCCAAAAAAAAAAAAAAGGAACGCTATGAATAAACTGAAATAGTGAAATAGTGAACGCTGTGAATACTAAAATGCGTTATGTGACAAATCTATAATTCAAGAGCCTTGCCGTGACCGGACCAATCATCTGCGAACTTCTAGAGTTGAGCACCACCAAAGCCTTGACTCTAGCTGAACAAGGTAAGAAGACAATTTTTCAGCCGCATAATTCCCTTCACAAAAATAAACATGTGAAGCCACGAAGAAAATGAGGAAAGGCCAGGTAATCTAGCGCCAAAGTCCAACTACCGTTAAATCTCAAAGGAACGTTAAACGATCTAAAGAAAATAGATTCATCACATACATATGAGAAGCACAACGTGAAACACTCTCTGAGTATAAGTTCCACCTCAAAAGCACAAACAATCCCTAAATAAAGGATAGGCGAAACGTCCCTTAACGACCAAATCCCCAAAAAAACCGCACAATCGATAATTATCCTAAAAAATAATTATATTCCTGATTTTAAGGATGGTAATTAGCTGAAACCCATTTGTTTACTGAATTTATCCTACAATACTAAACTAATGAAATGTTCTAATGTTTGTACGTTCTTTGTAGATTTCTAAAAGCATTGATACTCTTTTTTCCTTACAAAATTTACCGATAATGTTTTTAACGAGGCCCATCTCTAGAACTTTCTGTCTCAAGCTTGCGTAAGTTTTTAGATTGTTTGCTTATGCCTCATTCTGAACTTGCTTTATATTTTTATTTTTTATTAATTAATAAATTTAGGATAAGATTCAATATAGAGGCAACCTAGTTAGGATCTCCTAGAGTTTCTTGATCTTCTCCTCTCATTCATTAAAAAAACGAAAGGAAATGTTCTAGCGTTGCCATTAGGCCTATAATTGTAACTGAAAATGTATTCTAGACATCACTAAACTTTTTTCCTTTTTTTTTTTTAATTTAATCCCCCATTACGAAAAAGGGGTATTTAAGTCTTTTCAAGGTAAAAAGATACACTGTGAGGTTAATTCATCTACAAAGTGGTGGAAGTTGACGAGAAAACCTTTAATTGGAAATACTAATAAGAGTTTGGGGATGTGTTTGCCAAAATTAAAAGATTGAGTAGGGGTGGCAAAATCGTGTAACGTGTCGTGTTTGTGTCAGCACGTTTACCGCATGACACGATTAGGCCGAGCACGAATACGACACGATTAATAAAAGTTATAAAAATGCAAAAACAAACACGACCCACCTATGGCATGTGTAACACCATACGACACGATTAACACGATTACTAAATGGGTCGTGATGGGTTAACACGATAACAACATGTATATGGCACGTTTATAACCTAGTTAACTAAAAATTAAAAAAAAATTAAAAAAAGTCAACAAAGAAAACCAACAAAAAACACAATATCTAATTAATACTAACCTACTACAAACATTTCAATTATTTTTATTTTTAAGTTTAAATATGTTATAAACAGGCGAGTCGTGCCATGTCATGTCGACATGTTTATGGCCCGTTTAATTAAACGTGTTAAAGCATGTTAAACGTGTTAACACGAATCTAGCCCATTTATTTTTGTGTTATTCGCACCAACCTATTTATGACCTAATTAATAAATGTGCGGTCCAAACCTGTTTATATCGTGTCGTTTTCGTATTGTGTCATCATGCCATATCTAAAATTGTCGGCCCTAAGAATGAGAGCCAAAGTGTCACGCACTTACGAATTTGGGGGACCAACAGTCCTCTTTGATTGTCAAGTTAGACACAAGGTGAGCCCAGAAAATTAGAAACGGGTCACTTGTATTGAATGCTGACACACTCTATAATGTGCTTTGTCCTATCATGAAACACCAGGTTTGCTGCTAAGGAATCGATTGTCATGTGCTAAATAATTGATCTAAACTTTGGAGACGTTCTCATCTCTAGTAGTAGTGTCTTAGCCAAGTTGACTCGATATTGCTTGCTTCTTTATGAAACTAGATTTTCTCCAAGGCTGATGAGGCTTGAAATTAGCACTGTTCCTTAAGATATCGAAGTACTCGCTGTTCACTTGGATTTCGAAAAAAATTAAAAAATTAAAAAAGACTTAACTTTGCTGTTTTTCAAAACTATTTAACGCCAAAAACTATTTCTCATCATCTCATCATCTTTTAACGCAAGGCGGCTGTTCAAATCTAGAAGACTGGAACAATCAGTTTTGAAATTGTAATTAATAACACTGTGTCCTGTGTTCTTGGACTGTCATCTATGTAGACTAGGAGAATCAATTCTGCACTTGTGCATAAACAAAGAAACATAAGACCATGTGCCTTTCAAACATTGCATTCTTCAAACGATCAAAACTAGGTTTTTTAGGGCTTGTTTCAAATTATGAGGTGCAATTTTTTCAACTTTCAAACGTATGATGGTTTAAATAGATTAATTAACATGTCAGATTAACACATACCTAACTTAACAGAGGATAGATGGAAGAATGAGAAAACTGGAAGAATAAGTTTTGTATGAGTGGTATGTTGATCCAAATATGTATATGCCGAAAAATTTGGCTGGTGTGTTTCCCTTTTCCTTGTCTCCTTTTGCATCCCTAACAAAATCACGCTATGTCACTTAAAATATTTTGATTAAGTTGACCTTTTAAGTGTTTTGGCATTATCAATTTTTAATATTTAACATGGCGTTGGAAACTGCTTCACATAGTCACCATATAGACCAAACCTGATGGGGTGTGTGTGTGTATCATATGCGTTGCCTGCATATCTTCATATATGGAAGTACGCAGTAGGCAAAATACAAAAAAACACGAGGAAGCCCTACTGGATGATTACCGAACACTTCAGAGAAACACAACTCAACATATGGAAATTAAGATTCATTATAAGCATTATCACGGAAGGGGGAGGAGGGAGAGAGAGAGAAGCGATCGGGTTGTTGGAGGAAGAAAGGACTATTGAGAAGTTTTAATATGGACTTTTTCTTTTGGCGTCAGTTTACTGGTTATGTGGCAAAACAAAAACAAATTATGAATCGTGTGGCATAAAATACATACTAAAATTCATGTTTAGATCAGGCCAACTGTCAAACTTCTCCGCCTTGACTTCTTCTCTCCTTTGAAGTCAATGGGGGGGGGGGGGCGGGGAGGGAAATGGCAGGGAGTTGAAAGGACTGAGCCATAAACACGCCATCTAAACAAGAGTTGACCAAGTTAAAGCTCTTCCATGATCATTTCTTTTCTTCTACTATATATATTTCAAGATTTTTTCAAGCAACAAAAAAAAGTGTAATCCTTCACAAGTATAATTGCCTGGTTAAAGGATCGTTGTACACAAGCTAGCTGAGACAAGCTAGGGAGCAAAATGAAACCATTAGGGTTTGTGGTATGGTTATGTTGCATCATAATCCTTGTTCTTCTCTTCAATCCCCCACTTGACCATCGCTTCGGCCGGTATGATTGCACCTAACAACTTAATTTAAAGTAGTTTTAGAGACGATGAGAGTAGCTTGGATTACATTATTGATTCAATCACAATTTTATTCTAATTTCTTATTTCTCCATTCTTTCAGGAAGCTGATGAATGGTCGCGGAGATGATACGGGAAGCTCAACACCTTCTCCCATTGGGGGTGGCACGGTTCATCAATAATGAAGACAATAATGCACCACGGAATGCCTCTATACTATAATTAATTACTTTAGTCCAGCAGATGTTAAGAATCAAAGGATATAATTATAATTACATTATTATTATTATTATTATTATTATTATTGCTATTATTATTATATCTCAAAATTTTATCTTTTAGTTTGTAACAATTGTGACATGTAAAAGTATATCAATTCTTCTTCTCGTTCTATTCTTCTTCTTCTTCTTCTTTTACCACATAAAATACAAGCAATGGGCATTTAACATGCAGAAGTGAAAGAAGCGTAAAATGACACATAACATTTACGTTGAAAATGTACATCTAAAATTTAGTTATCTCCAACTATTGTTAAACCTTTTTAATGTATGTATTACATTATATACAAAAAAGAACAAAAAGATAATGGAAACAACAATCCAACTTAGAAGGATAAAACCACTAAAAATCAAAGCCTACAACTGAAAGTGCATCCCACTGGATAGCACTGATATTACACCATGAAAGAGGACAAAATACGCCTCGTTAAGAGCCTCCTGATCACCAAAACGCAATGGGAAAAAAATCAAAAGGGAAAAATTAAAGAGTACATATTTATTTTAAGAATCGGCACATCTAGAGAACGGATAGCAAGGGAGACCAGCCAAATCATGACTAAAAGCTTGAACACAAAAGTTAGGCTTAAGGAACCATTCTCTTCATGTACACGTTTCTAACATCTGTGTATATGCCAAAAGTCGTACCATCTGCCGTGCTCCAAGAGAACATATATGACTTTAACATAAGTCGAAATGTCACTCAAAGCAAAGATTTTTTCAAGCGCAAAAATTGATTCCCATGGTGAAACCCGTCAATTGATTGTCAGTATAAATAGCACTGCCCGCTTTACAAAAGTGACGAAAAATTATATATATATATATATACCAACTTAGCCCAAATGACGTGGAGAAACATTTGCAGAGAAAGCAAGTCATCTTGACTACAGTTTTGGAATTAGTGCTAAGCAAATCAACTTGTCTGACAAAATGCCAAATCAAAGAATTAGCCATATTATAAATAAACTCTAGGCATTATCATACTTGATATTGTTAAGCAGAGACCAAACCATCCAATGTCAAAACACACCCTTACATCACGCAGCAGAAAAAGAAATAAAAACAGAAATCAACACGAAAATAGAGAAGACAAATATTTACATTGTTTGGAAAAATTACGTACATCCGTTGGATAGGGAGAAATTAAAAATTTGCTATCAAAAAATATTTTAAAATTTTAAAAGATACAAATGGCAACAAAAAGTTCAAAATATAAAAGAAATTTTATTAATACCATTAGAGTTTTTTCTCTTATTATATTGAATATATTTATGTTATATCCTTTTTCATTTCACTAATATATAACTTTTAAAATTTTAAAATACTTTTTAGGTGTTAAAAAATAATATTTTGAAGAAAATTTTGACATATCAAAAAATAAGGATTCCAATAATATAATTGTTTTGATTGCTTTTTTTCTTTTGTTTTCAATCATCAATAAAAACTATTTGTATTATAGTTTTAATTTTGATGGTTATTTTTATAACCAGAATTATCAAAATACTCCTATCTTTATAATCATTTGTCAATTTTATGTTAAAATTCTAATAAAGTGATCATTTTTGTTAAGATTTCATATTTTAGGAGAAACAAATGTTATTTTTTAAAATTTAGAGGTTAAGGTGTTATAAAAGCTATAATTCAGAGGAATTTTTGTAATTAATTCTAAATAATTTATAGGCATCGATGGCCATTCTTGCACCGTAATACGTAGATGTTAGTTGTCTTAAAAATGCACATGAAAAAATTTAGTTGTCTCCAACTATTATTGTGACACTTTTTAATATACTTATAAATTAAAGGTGTAACAATAATTTATGATAACTGAATTTCTTTTTGAAAAACTTTTTTAACATTTGTGTTATGCTAAATACCGTAACATCTGCTACGCTTTGAACGAATATGACTAGCATACGTGGAAATGATGCCCAAATCAAACATTGATTCAGTCATACATACAAGCATTGAGCATTTCTGCAGAATGAAAGTTTTCCGTATCAAAGCAACCTAGGCCACGAAATTAGCCTTAAGGTTGTTCATAAAATATCTGCAATTCTGTTCAATCTCTCTAGTTCAAACGAATCTGTTGGATCATAAATAAGGCTGAGAGGTATTTTATTTTGATAACATGGATTTAGAAAATCTTAATCCAAAGGTTTTAAATTAGTTTGCAAGTTAAACATTTAATTATCAATCTGTGAAATCTAATAATCTAAACTATAAATTAATGATGATGAACTATGAAGACTTAATTTTAAGTTTTCTTAAGGCTAGATTGTTATGATTGACTGTGTTGCAACAAGCTAAATTCTATTTAACTAGCTTATGTTATGGCATGCTTATTTCAATTTTTAATAATGAAAAATTAGGCCTTGAATAGTCTTAACTTAATGCGCGTAAGTCAAGATTCAATTGGTAGTTTTAAATCCGTGAATCCAATATTCAACTAAATCCAATTGTTTTGAATTGGATTGGATTGGATTGGGTTAAGTGAACTTTTACTTCAGTAATGGATTGAGATTTTTCAAATCCATTGGATTAAACTACAAATTGACCCTCCTCTGAAATCCTATCTCTAAATACCCCTAATTAGCTTTAGATCAAAGATAATCAAAATCGTCAATATGTACAGGACGTACTAACGCCTTCCAGAATCAGGCTTTGTCAAGGCCAGCTCATCAGTCCAATTCTCGAGAACAAGAATGTTCTCATTCAATCAATCGTATATCTTTTTTTTTTTTTTTTTTGTTTCTTTATTTGAAAATTTTGAAATACCTAACATATTGACCATTCAATAGAGTACTGAATAGGATATCAAAATTGAATATTTCAAATTGCTCCTTGTTTTCCTTTAAAAAAAGATGGTCATTAATATTCATCAAATTTATATTTTATTGAAGTCAAATATTCATCAAATTTATATTTTATTGAAGTCAATGTCTAGTAGTCAGTAAATACGGATAAACATATCCTTACATATACAAATTTGACCAGTAAGTTTAACGACAACAATAGATTTTGAGACAATTCATGCCTAATTTTTAAGACAATATGGAGTACCAGGGCCTAATATATAGATAAGAGCACACTATAAGAAAAACTACATTTAATGACATATTATTTACGATATGTAGTTTTTAAATGTCGTTGAAAAGTACATACAATGACATTTTCAACAAAAATGTCGTCAATAACTTTTGAAACAATAATTAATGACATCTATATAGATGATGTATTAAAGTTCTCCTTTTAACGACAATAGTTTAATGTCGTTAAATTATTTAACGACAAGCAGGAGATATCGTCAAAGCCTTGGAGATTCTACGACATCTCTTGTAGATTACATCTTCACCAATGTCGTCTATAAGGGGTGTCGTAGAATCTCCAAGGCTTTGACGACATCTTCTACTTGTCGTTAAATAATTTAACGACATTAAACTATTGTCGTTAAAAGGAGACCTTTAATAAGACAACTATATAGATGTTGTTAATTAGTATTTCAAATGTCGTTAATAACATTTTCGTTGGAGATGTAATTGTATGTACTTTTTAACGACATTTAAAAACTACAGGTCGTAAATAATATGTCGTTAAATGTAGTTTTTTTTGTAGTGGCAACATTTCAAAGATTAATGGAAATTGTCTCTATGAGCATTTATCAAAGATTCAAAGTTCTCAGTTTCCAAGTAGTTTCTTACATAAAGAGACATAAAAGAGCCTCTCAACAACATTGTTTTTGGAGATGTTGAACACGTTCTTTTTCTTCTTCTTCTTTTTAATTTTTTTTATATTAATTTTTTTTTTTTTTTGCTTCATATATCTTCTTGAAATAATATTTTTACTAACTTGATATCTTCCTTTTAATGCCGTTTGGCCCTTTAAATATTTGTCATCATGCACAAGCTGAGACAGCCAGCTCGAGAACAAAATGAAGTCCTTAGCGTCTGGTTGAGGTTATTTTGGATTCTAATCATTGTTCTTCTCTCCAATCTACCGCTTGGAGATCGCGTTGGCTCATACCTCTTTTATGGAGTATAGTTTAGATTATAATTAATTAATATGGTCTCATCAACTCCTGCTTATTAATTAATTCTATCACAAATATTGTTTCATGTTTTCAGCAGTCCGCTGCTGAAAGGGTGTAACGCCGGTCAAGGCAGCAACGGCCCAGGTACTAATCTGGACGTTTCAGGACCACCTGCGCCCCAGAAGAATGAAAACATGAACCAACCCTCATGATAGCCTTCAATAATATATATGCATTATTCTACAGCAGGGATATATATATTGAATCTCACGTCAATTTCAGGAACAAGCCTTAGTAACAAGTCTGACTTTATAACTTTCAATAGAGCCATCAGATTTGTGTTTGATCTTGTAGATCCATTTGCAACCAATAGTGTGTTTCTCAGTTGGTAGGTCAACCACAGACCAAGTGTGATTAAGCTCCATGGCATCCAATTCAGCTTGCATAGCTACCCTCCAATGAGGAAATTTGACAGCTTGGTGGTAGAACTATGGGTCAAAGTGTGAGGACACATTAAGAGTAATCTATGGAATGGGGATAAGGAATTTTAAGAGATAAAGTTGGATAGAGGATATGGCTCATTGGAGTTAGTGTTATGAATAGGGGAATGAGTAAGTAAGGCACAATGGTAGTCTTGTAAGTATGAGAGAGGCTTGATAATTTTAGAAGATAGTCTAGGCTAAATATGATCTAAAATTGCAGGTGGAATTTGGTGAGTTGAGGAAAGATGTGGTTAGGAAATGGGATTGGATTGTGGTTGGGGAAATGGGATAGGCTCGGATGTTGGAATAGGAATTACAAGCTCGGGAAAAGGATCCACCATATGCTCAGCGGTTGTAACCAAGTGAAAAGGGAAGTTTTCCTCATGGAAAACAACGTCCCTAGATATAAAGACTTGTTTGGATTGAATATCAAGTAGTTTATATCCTATTATACTTGTGGATATCCCAAAAACACACATTCTAGCTTGACGATGAAATTTCAATCGATGAGATGATAAGTTGGATGCAAATGCTAGGCAACCAAAAACTCTAAAGTGAGAAAAATCTACAGATTTCTTGTAGAACTTTTCATAAGGAGTCTGATTATATAACAAGGGCCTTAGTTGCAATTAATCAAATAAGTGGTAGCCACAATACACTCAGTCCAGTATTGGATAGGTATTCTTGACTAAAAATATAAAGCTCTAGCAACATTCAATAAATGTTGGTGTTTTCTCTCAACAACTGAGTTCTATTGAGGTGTTTCAGTACAAGAAAATTGGTGTAATACATATTAAAGAAATCAGTAAAAGCTAATTCTTTGAAATTATCAAACCTAAAAGCCTTCATCTGGCTACCAAATTGTGTAGCAATCATATCAAAAAACTTTGGAATAACAACTGCTACGTTAGATTTTTTTCTTTTTTTTTTTTTTGGAGTAAGAGAACCCAAGTAAAACGAGGACAATCATCAACAAGAATCTCAAAATATCTATGGCCTGAGTAGGCTGTTACATGATAAGGTCCCCATATGTCACAATGAATCAAATCAAATGGCATTTGAGACATATTGTGTTGAGATACCAAAGATAATGACCTCTATTTAGCCAATGGACAAACACAACAAATCAAAGTTGGAATAACTATAGTTCAACTAGAGCTTCAAGAATTCCAATCTTTTGGAAGAAAAGTGACCGACCTTACTATGCTAAATACAAGCTGAGACATGAGTGACTAGAGCCTCTGATTCTTTGACTAAATTCTTTTTGTTAAGGATATACTGGTCAGCCATCTTTTCACCCTTGCCAATCATCCTTTTCGTGTGAAGTTCCTAACTCATAAAATGACCAGGAAGAAACATGACTATAGCTTGGGAACTAGCAGTAAGGGCACTCATAGAAATCAAGTTAAACTTGAACTATGGAACAAAGAGAACATCCTTGAAAATTAAGTGAGAACTAAGCTTGACATTCCACTACTATGAACAGCAATGCTCATATGATTTGGCAGTGTAACATTGGAGTTCATAATTGGTTTTAGGGACAAAAAGCATCAGCATCACAACAGATATGTTTAGAGGCACCAAAATGAAAAATAAAAAATCTAGAAGAGGATAGGATAGGATTTATGGATACCAAAAAACAAGAATCTGTAAAGAAGGACGCTGTGGCAATGTCCTGTTGATCACTAGTTTTCACTGGAGTAGCCAAATGACTAGAAAGCATGGTCATGAATTGATAATACTAAGTGGCATTTAGGTTTTGTAGAAAATTTCCCATGTCAGTGGTATCATTTTGAAGCTTATCTTCAGGACAAGTTGAACCAACTACTTGAGTGACAGTAGCTACATGAGGAGAATTTTTTTGGTGAGGCTTAACACTAGGAGGATAACCATGCAGTTTATAGCACTTCTCAATGGTGTGTCCATGAAAGTTACAATGAGTGCAAAAAGGTTTGTCTTTCTTTTGACTCTTGTACCTTCCATGTGCAGGATCATGAGTGTAGTACCACCTATAGATCTTCTCAAAGAGTCAATTTTCAGTATTAGGCGAGTCTGTATTGCCAGTAGATTGAAAACCAATTTTTAAATTAAAGAAAACACTTTGTTAATAATTGGACGAGGATCCATTAACAACAATCGACTACTGACCTGAACATATGAGTCATTTAAGCCCATGAGGAAAGCCATGATGTATTCCATTTGGTAATACATGTTGAGTTCTTTAACTCCATCACAAGAGCATTTCCCACAGTAACATACTGGTCTAAAATTACTTAGTTCTTCCTAGAGTGTTTTTAATTTTGTAAAATAAACTCTACTAGTATTCTGCTCTTGGTTATGATTAGCCAAATCACGACATAATTAGAAAATTCTCGGTTCATTGCTCTGCTGGAATTGATCTTTGAGATCAAGCTAGATCTCATGAGCAGATTCTGAGAAGATAATGCTAGCACAAATTTCTTTGGATACTGAATTGAGGATCTAAGAAATCACAATATTATTGTTCTTAATCCAAGAATTGAGAAGATTTAGATTACTAACTTCAGGCTCTGGGATTGAACCATCGATGATAGCTAGTTCTTGACAGACAGGGCAATTTGCATCACTCTACTCTAGGAGGCATAGTTCTCTCCTATCAACTGCTGCGACGCAAGAGAAAGGCCTGGACTGTTAGAGTGATGGAGGAAATATAGACTTAAAGGATTGTCAATGGCGGATCGACCATGAACAGCGATGGAACTTCCTAAATTCGAAGCTTCCATGGATCAAGGTGAGAAGGGAGAAATGAAATCATAGAGAGTGAATCGATGAAGAAGAACAACAGCAATCGAACAATGGAAACAACAAAAGGAATGGAAAATCAAACTGATACCATATTGAATCTCACATCATTTTCCAGAAGAAAAGTTGTAGAGAGAAAGATATTGAAGAAGAACATTGATTTCTTATTCAACTGATAATATGAGTTACACTTCAGCTTATATAGCTGTAAAACAAAATAATAAAACTGACAAATAAGTTACTTACAACTAATATATACAAGTTGGTTGCCAGCTCAACAATGACAATCAGACTATTAACAAATTGTTATTAACAAGTTGACTAACTCTAAAAATATATGCTTCTCCGCAATAAATCAATTGTCTCCAATAAATGTTAAAGACCAAAGGGTCATGAAATCTTTACTATTGTATGGTCAGAAATCACAACTTTGACGTAAAATAAAAATCATCTTTGGCAACTGAATAAAGTTATGGATATACATAACAACTAATAAATTTTTCATTGCTTTGCGATACGTTATATGGTTTGATGTTTGACATCTATTGCTATTGCTTTCTCTCTCTCTTCAATAAACAAAACAAAAAACAAAAAACAAAAAACAAAAATTTGTATACATAATCTTTGTTTTGATGTACTGAAGTGATACGCAAGGCAATTAGGAGAGGGATTTTCTATTTTTCTTCTTTTTCATCTGAGACTTTCCTAAATTTTACTGTGAGGTTCAAGATCAGTGTTTGAAACTAACTACGTAGATGCATTTTGCTTTTCTGTGCTTTAATATCGCTGCAACATCTTATTGTAACATCTAGAGTCCACACCATTTTTGTGTAATATAGCTACAAGTACTTCAAAGTCACAGTATTTTTAATCACGGAAACTTTTTCGTGTAACTAAAACTCTTTTATGTGATCAATAGTTTTACTTGTAAATTGCTTATCCCAGCAACTCAGCTTTATAAGAAACCATTAATTCCAAATCGAATTGCAAAACAACCTTTACAAAAGCCTCTGTACGTACCAAAATCAATTTGTACCGTGATCACTTAAGCAACAAACAAATTAAGCAAAGTCTGTAACCGTTGGTATTCTAACGGTTTGAAATTGAAACCAATTTAATTGTGTAACGGTTATTCATAAATGGCCTCATATTTATTCCCATTAAACCAATTTTGGTAACTAAAATTTTTTGTTGCTATATATATGGTTTCCTTGATGGGAGGAGAATCATATATCAGAACAGAAACAAAAAAATCACGTTCATTTTTTCTTTGAACAAAACTTGGTCCCCAAGTCCAGAAAACTCTTTTAGTAACCAACACCATCAATTGAGTTTTTGAGAGGACTTGGAAGCATCAAGGAAGGCAGCCACAATTACAGCAGATACTGTTGAATTATACAGTGAAGGCAATGGCTGGAGGTATAATTATTATTTTTTTTTTACATGCTTCCGTTGTGTTTTAGTTGTGCTTACAGTTTTTGGCATATGATAGAATCGGATTTATAACTTTCAAAGCCAACAAACCAACTTCTATAATCTCAAAACTTCAGAAAAAAGCAAATATTCTGGACTTCCAATCAGGGGTAATTCGTCCCATGAAATAGTGGTTCGAGAGTTTATCCTCCTCCATGTAATTTATTTATTTATGTTCTTTTATCAAGATCTCGCTATTATCTGCAGTGAACTGCAAAGTTTAAAAAATGTACCTTTTCTGTGTTAAATTTAAATTTGGCCCCCTCATAAATTACCACATGATGAACACATGATAATTCCGTCTAAATTTTTGACAGTGTCATCAATTAAACTTGAGAAATAACATATATAGAATTTTAGGAAATCAATTGCTAAAATTCTTGGTTCAGGGATTGAATTGTCAAACGTATAAAGTTTAAGGGGTCCCATTCAAAAAAGCCAAAAACAATAATTCGAATAAAGAAAGAAACAATCTTTGATAACCTGAATTTGAGCTCAACAAATTAGTCCTACAATAATAATTACTTGTGATAATAAATGCCAATTAAAATTCATATTAAAAATCTAACAAAAAATTTAGTCTACTTATGTAAGATGTAGGATATCATTTTTTTAATTGATAAGTGTCTAAACAACCAGAATAATACAACTAAATGTGCCATGTAAGTTGGTATCAAAAATTGAAATAAAAATTGTTTTACTATATTGTCATTTTTCAAGGTTGTTGTTTTTGGTAAGTTCTCTCTCTTTTTGTTGTTGTTGTTGTTTCTCTGTCGCCTTATATTTTTAATTTTTGTTTTTCGTTTGGTAATTTTATGAGGCCATATTCAGAACGTCATCGTTTCGATACGATTTTCGCTTTAGCGTAGACATATGATATTTATCTGTGTTCCCGTTTACCCCAAAAAATTAATTTAGTTTTATAGTATATTGTCGTTTCCATTGTCTTCTTATTGTAGTGTCGTTTCTATGTGGTTGTTTTTATTAAGCATCGTTGTTTTCAGATTGTTGTCATTTTTCTATTACTGTTGCATTTTGGAGTAGCCTCCGTTTTTGCTGATGAGGTATGTTGAGCTTTATATTACTCTGGATGATAAAGACGTGAAAGGGAATATTGATGATTTTTTGTCACATTTGAATTCGTCTAAATTTATTCTCAACAGAGTTGTTGTTATTATTATTATTATTATTATTCTAACGAATCGATTATTAAAAATGACGAGTTTTGTCCTTACTAAGCCTCAGTTCCATGCCATTGTATCTTAGTTCATCAGTCTTGTTTCGATAAGAAAAGAATTACCTCCTGGAAATTTTACAGAGATATGTGAGCCTTGAACCAATCCCACTATATTGTTCCTGTCGTTTTAGTACTCTTGACGTTTGCAAAGATAGTCGTTTCATCACCATGTTCTGCACAACATCGTTGTCGTTTTCATTTTTCAGCGAAAATTTTGTATCGTAATATTCTCCGTGCTTATGATTCTATTAATTTTTTTTAAAATAAATTTTAAATACTCGACTATTGGCCATTACTTCAAATTGAATCTAAAATCTTATGGGATACTTAAGTTGAAGTCAAATTCCTACTTTTTTTTAATTAAAAGAACGATGGTAAATAGCTTTTTTTTTTTTTTTTTTTTTTTTTGAGTACTAGTCAAAAAGGTGTGGATAAATATATGTCCTCACGTATAAAGATTTGGCCATTAATTTTGACCACAATGTTTGACTCTGATAAAATCGTCTCTGCCGCGGAGAATAAATCAATTATTGAACCTACTTTAAATAAAATTAGAATTTGGTTGTTGACTATCTTCCAAGTAGTTTCTAGCTGTGTGAACAGACTAGAGCCTCTCAATATTGTGTTTAAATAAATTCCAGCCATTTAAGCACGTGTAAAATTATAAGTTAATATTTATAAATACAGGTCATAGCGCTAGCTTACAAGCTGAAACGAAGAGCTCGGAAAGCGATAGATCATGAAGTGCTTACGGTTTTTGTGTTTATGTTGGATACCAATCATCGTCCTTCTCTTCAATTCACCGTTCGGCGATCCCGTTAACCGGTATGTATGAATCTCTATTAACTAAAAAAGCAATTAAGATTAGAGTTCGGGCCTTTAGCATGTTATAATTCGTTCTTTGTCTTCTTCTTTCAGGAGGCCACTGATCGGATGTAACGCGGGTCGAGGAAACCTTGGTCGGCCTTCTTGGCCACCTGCGCCGACGTTGGGTCAAAGTAAAAGTCCAGTTTTTAGAAATCCTCCCCCAGCTATATAAATAAATGAAAGTGATCCAATAAATTTTAGGAATATCAGAGCCTCATGTAGTATTAAAAGCATGGTCGGGAAGCACTACTCCGACTCACAGAGTATATAAAACCATCTTTGTTAACTACATTGAAATTATTATTGTTGTTGTTGTTGTTGTTGTTGTTGTTTTGCTGATGAATAAGCAATTTTCTTCCCCTTCGTTTCTCCTTGCCATGTTATCTGATTTGATATTCTGAAGTGTCGTGTAAAAAAAAAGAAAGAAAGAAAAGAAAAAATAGCAAATTAAGAGACTAGCATTGACTTTCGTTCAGCTAATAACGTTAACTTCTGAATATTGAATGCTTGATTTAGATGAAGATTGTCGAACCAGCGTCTAAAGCTTAATAATTAGCCTTTTCAACGACTATCGTGTAAAATTCTTTCATATCTCTCTCTCGACCTCTCTCGTATATTTTGCAATAGGAGGCCAGAAAAAAAAAAAAAAAAGAAAAAGAAAATATGCCAGTAAGATACCGTTTTAACTCGGAAGACTAGACATTGAAGATCTAAATAGTAAGATTTTTGTTTCAACCGACCAAGCTATCCACTTAATCAAACGATGGAACAAATTTAAGTATTTTATATACTAATTAAAACATGGGAATAAGTTTCTTAAGAATCCAAAACTCAGATTACTGCATACTAAACATAGGAATCTATAAGATTCTTATTTCCACCTTAAGATTACTGCATACCAAATGCCCCCATAGTATTCAGCCAAATGTTTTATGAAAACTTTGGTTGTATGTAGTCCAACCATCTATTCCGTTTCTATTGTTCTCACTGATTTTGGTTTGCAAAACCAGCATTAGCTATAGAGAGAACTAGGGTTAATAAGTCTTAGATAAGTTTTCTTGAGCATTTCGAGACGGGCATCGGAGCTAGAACCGATCTAAAGAAAATCCTAGAGGGATTATGGTAGAAATATTTATATTCGGATATCAAGATATTATTTCTGGCCACTCTTGATGAAACTCCATAATAACTTCAAGCATTGTACCAATGGCACCTTTAGCGCACTCTTCGCCCTGGAAGTTCTCATGCCGAAGAGCAGCTCGCGGAGTTGTTCTTGATCCCAATCATATCATCTGCAACTATTAGGGACATGTCTACCAACAAATTCATAGATCAGGTTTATAAAGAAGAGAAGAAAATTTGTAACTAATCTTCCATATTTATGTTAAGTTTGTAGTATGCAGCTTTTTTTTCCTCATAAATAACGAAAATTTAAAGGATTTCCTTGTCATGCTTTTCCTTGAGCATTTACCTTTTTGTTTCTTGTATTATAAGTTTATTCAAAACTATAATTTTAAGTGGTTGCAGGCTAGCAGTAAACTGCTCCTGACTCCTCTGCAATGTGAACAGTTCAAATTCCCCAACGCTCAATTTCAAAAAAAAAACATTTTTTCTCATTAAATGTATACTTTTATGTTAAATTTAGCATATGAATTTATATCTTTTTCTTGGTCAACTCTTATTTGGAACTAAAAACTATGGAAATACCCCAAATATAAAAATTAATAAAAAGTAAAAAAAAAAACTTAAAATAAAACCTTTAAACTAAAATTTTGACCTCAGAAATGCCAAGAATAACCTTATAAATTGGTTTTTTTTTAATGTGTGTTTTTGCCTTGTTTCTTCTTATTTTTGAATGTTTTAGGGTTTTTTTTTTAAATTTACTTAAAAATAATTTGGTCATCTTAAAAGTTAAAATCTATTAAAGGTTACCTTGCAGATTAAACATTTCTCAATTTGTGAAATCTATAAATTTAGAACTATAGAATAATGTTAATAAAAGATAAAGACTTCATCCTTAGTTTTATTAAAGCTAGTCTATCATAATTAATAGAATTTTATTTGACTGTTTTATGGTTTTATATTTCTATTCTTACTGATGAAAAATTGGGCCTTTCAATAGTCTTTGCCTAAAAGTTAATGATGTGATTACAGATTCTCTCGTGGGCCTTGTTGATCTCATCTGGGTTTCCTAGTTTGTTAGGCCTGTTTGTTATGTGAAATTTTTTACTCTAATTTTTTCTTTTTTGATTGTATTTGCTTTTTATATTAATATATTTGAGTGAGAGGTTTGGTATGGGATGGATATGCACCTAATGGGTGCCAACTAATTAGGCATGCTAGTGGGTACTAAGCTAGGGGATAAATGTTATTCTCTCTCTCATAGAAAATATTTCATTAAGTCTCCATCCATAGAATTCGTGAATCCATTCCCCGAGATCTAATAGCTTAGATTATATTGGATTGAGTTGGGGGAAATTTTTTATTGAAAACAAATTGTGATTATCCCAATCAGATAATATTGAATTGACTTGCATATTGAACTTCAAATCCGTAGAAACTCCTAATTATTAGCTTTAGGTTGAAGATAGTCAATAGCGTCAGCAACGGCCATAAAGCCCTTTCTAAATCAGACTTGGTCTAAGACAAGCTCATCATCAAATTCTTAAGCAATGGGAACATTCTCATTCATGTCTTTGGGTGTTTAGATCATTGACGCCCAACACTTTTTTGGGCAACTATGCTTTTGGTTCTTTAAAAAAAAAAAAAATTGAAATTCTTGACTTATTGACGATTAATAGAGCGAATAAAATATGAAAATTAAGTTCAAATTGCTCCTTGTTTTCTTTCTTTTTTTTTTTTAAACGGTCAATTTTGGACATTTATTTATTTATATATTTTTGAAGTCAATATGGCCGGAGTAGTCGATGCGGATAAATATGTCCTCACATATAAAGATGGCCATTAAGTTCAACAACAACATTAGAGTACGAGACAACTGACGCCTAATTTTTGGCTTTTCCCAAGTCACTAACGAGTAGGGCCTCTTGATATATATGTGTGTGTTTTTATATGCTATGCAACACTCACATTTCCTTTCACATTTCAAAGCTTAATGGAAATTCTTTCTATGAGGATACATATATATATATATATATAGCAAAGATGCAAAATAAATTAAAAGTTGATTAAAAATTATTTTTACAAAAGTTTGGAAAAACGTTGGTTCAGCGTCGTCGGCTAGCTGATTATTAGTACTGACAGTTGAATGATTGCAGACCAACATGCCGATGGTCACAGATCGATAGGTCGACAGCGACAAAACCCTTTTTTTTTAAACAGTGTATTTTTTGGTGTAGTTTTTATTTTTGTTTTTTGGAGACAATTTGGAGAAAATGAAATTTTATGACAACCAAAAAAATAAATTTTTTGATCTATAGGAGATTGAAAAATTGAAGACGGAGTCACACAAAGAAAGATACAACAAAAAGATACAAGATGAAGAATCGATATATGTTTTGATTAATCTAATATAATCTTTATTTTCTTTTCTCTAAGATGGAACCATGATATTGCGGCTATTTATTATATTCCTTGTAGCTTTGCATGTTGTGTTGCGTGTCTACATTATAATTTGTTTTACCATGTGTGTTGATAACATACCATGTAGAATCGGGAGTGTCGCTCATTAAAAATTGTTCATGCATATTAACATAAAACCTTAACCTTTTAAAATATCAAGTGGGAGAAGGTTCTCGAAGAGAGGACCTAAGGCCTCCATCGTTGGTCTATAAGTAACATATGGTGGTTTCGACCCCTAAAGAAGAGACTGTATCATGTATGGGGTCAGATTTTCGAGAGAATAATTTGCTTTAGCATGGTTTGTCATTGTTCACCCCAAGGTGTTAATTATAAACCATGGATAAAGTAGTTGAAATGATGGTAATACACTCAAAATTAAATTTATTAATCTTAAGTTAATGGCTATATACTCAAGATTAACCTTTTTAGGAGCTTTGTTAATAAAAGTAATGGCTAAAGAAAATGATTATTAGTATATGCTAGATCAGATAGGCCTTGGATGGTATATACTAATCGAAGGGAATCCGTATTCCTAACTGAATTTGGCAAGTCTCCCTAAGGTGGCTTGTTGAATTCTAAGTTAGAGATTATCGTTGTAAGGTTGTGGTTTTTTCAAGGGTTTGACAAATAAACACATTGTATGCTTACTTGTTTTGTGTTATCTTACTAAATTGTAAAGGAATATTTGCTTATGTTTGATATATGATTCTTGATTGCAAATTAAAATGTCTAAAACTGCTTTTTCAATACTTAATAAAAGCACATTAACTAGCAAGAATTATAATAATTGGAAACGAAACCTAAATATCGTCCAATCTTTTAAGAAACTAAAATTTGTGCTAAAAACACCGTGTCCTCCTGTGCCTACTGGCAAATCCACAAATGAACAAATCCAAGCGTATGATCGTTGGAATGATGCTAATGATCAAGCCTGCTACTATATCATGGCTAGCATGAATAACATGATGCAAGCTCAACATAAAGGTTATGAGACTGCTCAGTAGATCTTGGATAATCTTGATAACATGTTTGGAGGCCAAACCTTAAAAAAGTGACAAAGGGCTCTTCAAAAGCTTCTCCTCTACAAGTAGAGACTAGGGACACCTATGACAAAGCATATAATGTTGGTCATAGGTTACCTAGCTGAAGCTCAAACCTAAGAAGCTGATATCGATGTTGAGTCATAGATGACTATGGTCTTTGAGACTCTTTCTAAAGAGTTCATCCAGTTTAGAGCTTTATATAACTTGAGTAATAGTCAGGATATGACCTTGACTAAGGTAATGAAGTAGTTGCCAAAGTCTAAAAATCTGATCAAGGAAGTTTTGGCTGGTGGCGAGGCAAACTTGGCGATTACATCTGGTTCCAATTCCAACTCTAAGAATGGAAAAAAAAAAACAACAAGCCAAGAACGAGAAGTCTTCTATTCTAGCAAAAAGCAAGGATAAGAAGAAAAAGAAGAGGAACTCGAAGAAATTAAAGTGTTTCTTCTGTGGGAAGTTTAGGCACATAAAAAAGAATTGCAAAGACTTCTAATCTAAAGGAGGTGAGTGCACACTTCTACTTATTAAGACTTGTTTAGTTAAGGAATCAAGTGACACATGGGTCATAGATTCTAAAGCAACTAATCATGTTTGTGTTTTTTTAAGGAGGTTCAAGGAAACAAAAAGTCTATTATATAAGCACTTCACGCTTCGGATAGGCGATAGATCCTTATTGTTAGCTAAAGCAGCGGGGGCATCCATCTTTACTTTGATAGTTATAGGACTTTAGTTTTGAGATATTATTTTTATGTTCCTAAACTTAAAAGGAATTTAATTTTTGTCCCTTGTTTATTTAAAGACTCTTATTCAGTTTCTTTATATAATAAAGTTATGATTTGTAAAAACAAATCTTTTATCTGTAGTATATGGATGCAAAACAGCCTATACTTTATCAAACCTAAGATGGACTTACTACTCAACACTGAGGTTAATGATAACTCTAAAAGACTTAAAACTTCTCACTTTAATAAGACTTATTTTTGGCACTTGTGATTAGGTTTTATTAGCCTAAATAGGATTCAAAGGTTCGTAAGAGATAGACCTTTAAGTCATTTAGAATAAGAATCTATACCACAATATGAATCTTGTTTGAAGAAAAAAATGACCAAAACACTATTCGGGTCTAAGGACAATCAAGTTGAAGAAGTTCTAGAACTTATGCATACTGATATTTATGGTCTCATGAACATCAAGGCACAAGGAGAGTATGAGTATTTTGTCACTTTTGTTGATGATTATTACTCAAGATATGGGTATGTCTACCTAATGCATCATAAGAGTGAAACTGACAAGTTCAGGGTGTTTCGAGTTGAAGAGGAGAAGCAATTAAGTAAATCTGTAAAGACACTTTGATCCGATCGAGGTGAAAAATACTACTTTAATGAGTTCTTAGGACACATATTAGAGAATAGAATTTTATTCCATTTGACTACGCTAGGAACTCTGTAGTAGAATAGCATGGTTAAGAGAAGAAATAGGACTTGTTAGACGTCGTTAAGTCCATGATGATTTATTCAACGTTGCCTTTATCTTTTTAGGAATATGCACTATGAACCGCATGTTATTCTTTGAATAATCTGCCTTCAAAATCGGTTCCTAAAACTCCTCATGAGTTATGGATAGGTAGGAAGACATCCATAAGTCATATTCACATAGAGGGATATTATGCTGATGTCCTGTACAAGGAAGCGAATAAGTTGGAAGCACATTCAGAAGTGTCCATGTTTGTAGGATATCCAAAAGGGACTAAAAAGGGTTATTTTTATAACCTAAAAGAAAATAAAGTTGTGGTTTCAACGAATGCGGCTTTCCTTGAGGAAAGTTACGTGAACGACGTTAAGCATTATAGTAGAGTGGTACTCGAGGAGTTAGGGAGTGATTCAATCACCTAGGGGTTCCAGTTAAAACCACAACAACCTAGGGAGCTTCAATGTAGTGAGAAGATCGGGCATCAACCCAAGAGGTATATGTTCAATGGTGATGCCTTCTTAGCTGAACCAAATGAACATGACAGGGATCCTTATACTTACACAGAGACTATGGAGGATGTTGATTCAAAGCTCTGGACAAAAGCTATAAACATTGAGATAAAGTCTATGAAGACTAATCAAGCTTAGGAGCTTGTGGACTTTCCTGAATGGATAAAACCTATAGAGTGTAAATAGGTCTACAAAACAAAGAGAGGAGCAGATAAGAAAATTGAAACGTATAAGGATAGACTGATAGCAAAATGATACACCCAAAAAGAAGGAATTGATTACAAGGAAACCTTTTCGCCTGTAGCCATGCTTAGGTGTATCTGCATTCTCTTGTCCATTGTTGTCGTTCCTAATTATGAGATTTTATGAATGGATGTCAAGATGGCCTTTTTAAATGGCTATCTTGATGAGACCATATATATGATACAGCCATATAAGTTCAAAGCTAAAGGTCAAGAGAATAAAGTCTGTAAGCTATTAAAGTCTATTTATAGACTTAGGCAAGCTTTTTGTTCTTGGAACATCAGTTTTGATCAAGAAATCAAGACTTATGGTTCGAACAAAATGTGGACGAACCATGTGTTTACAAACACATTAAGAATGGAAAGGTGGTGTTTCTACTACTCCATGTGGATGACATTCTACTTGTTGGCAATGACGTTGGGGCTTTGTCATGAGTCAAATTGTGATTGACTAAGCTGTTTGACATAAAGGATTTAGGTGAAGCTAATTATTTTATCCAAATCTTTCGAGATAGGAAGAACAAAATGATAGCTTTATCCTAAGCTACCGACATAGACAAGATTCTTAAAAGGTATGTAATGTAGAATTCCAAGAAAGGTAGGCAACCATCTAGGTCTGGAATTATTCTTTTTAAGAAAGACTCTCCAAAGTCTAATGAAGAAAGAGAATACATGAAGAAGGTGCCTTATGCTTCAGCGGCAAGTAGTCTCATATATGCTATGCTTTGTACATGATCGGACATAAATTATGCAGTCGAGATAGTGAGTCGATTTTAGTCAGATCCAAGACTAGACCATTGGTTTGCAGTCAAGCATATTTTTAAGTCCTAAGAATGACTAGAAGTTATATGCTAGTGTATTCTGTTAGACATGCATGCCTTAAGAAGTAAAATGTTGTAATATATTTTTGGTGACATTTTATCAATAAAGAATTTGTTTATTATTTATATACCAAACGTTGTCTTCTTTACGTTCATATTTGTTGAATGTATATTAAGCAAACAAAAGTCTAAGATTATTAGTTTAAACCTTTAAGAATTAGGCATATGATGGACAGATTATGCGAAAGACATGATTCTAAAGGTGATAGTTTAAAAACATAAGATCCACAATCGAGGGAATAAAATTAGGTGCTTTATTTATGCTAAGATTGTTATGTTATCTACATCCCTGATGGGAGATGGTTTGTCTTTGCTATCGGAGTTGGACTCTACGAGTAGAAACATTGGTATATTATTATAAGTGATGATTTATTAGATCGGAACAAAAAGTGAAATTAATTTGGATTAATAATTCTGTCTATGCAAATCAATTCACTTTAGACAATCATATATGTTGTTTCTTAATCTTGAAATAACTAATAGGCCCACTATTTTAACTTATGTCTTTTGATATAACAAAGGGCGACATCTTGACTTTACGAAGATGTACATATCGGTATGTTAGAGACATGACTCTTGATAGCGTAGACCTGTTATTCATAGATATGGAATCTATAGCTCCATTGGTGGAGTCAATGATATTCTCTTATATGTGTTATCCTGTAATTGAAAAACTAAAACGCTCATCTATTTGGATATATAGGTGTAACCGAATGGTATACTGTCTTTGGATGGTAAGTTTTATAATGGTGAGGTTATAGAACGTAAGATAAAAATAATCAGAAAGGTAAGATAGAATTTATCCTTAAGACGATTATGAATATCCTATGAGGATACGGTGCATTATGATATGTCATAGACACTTAGCTAATTTAAAGCTTCATAATTTTATATAGTTCGAGAGTGTAGCTCTAAGCTTTTAGTGGAATAGCGTTAGAGTTAATAATTATAAAATGTGTATATGGGATATTATATTTTACAATTATCAGAGCTTGAACTATAAAGGTCCATCAAGTCCCTTTTGCTAGCCCATAATAAATCTTGTAATGATACAGCGTGTTTTTTCAATAAATTGGTGACTTCTGTTAAATTATTAGCTTGGTTGAAATTCAATAGGATCAGATAATTCATGTCTGTTTATCGATTAAATTAATTTTTATAAATTAATTTAAGATAAACTTGTTGAAGTACCAAGAATATTTATTTTCTTTAAGATTATCTAGATATCACTATTTTAATTAGATATAACTTCACTATAAGGTTATTTGAATTAAAACTGAGGCTCTATCTAAAGAATCTCTAGTGGGAAATAAAAGATTCTCAGGGATCATATTATTGTAAGCTCGGCAAGCCAATGAGTTAGTTCGGCATGCCAATGAAGCAAGTTCAGAAGACCGATCCGTTAGTTCAATCTACTGATAATCTAATTACACATTTTTGCTATGATTTTATCAGAAGTTGATCCAGATTTGAATTTTTAAGGTCTTATCTGATAATGACCAACCTTAGGTCTGACCTCTATAAATAGGAAGTGATTTTTTTGAGTTATTCAGATCAAGTGAGAATTTGAAAGTGAGTAATATAGTGTTAGATACTCTAAAACTCCCTAAGAGCTTTTGTTCACAATCACGAACATTTGTTTTAGGTCTTCTCAATTGGTTGGAAGGAGAATCATTGGTGGAAGAGTTGTATGACGTGTGCCTACATACACTCCGATCATCGATAGAGAACTGTAAAGAAGACCAATTGATTGAGGCTCTTTTAGAACGTTCTTCTCTACACAGATTGCAAGAGCTCTTTGGTATACAAAAGTTAGTAAGATCTAATTAATTTATGTATATAGCATGTCAAACTTGTGTTTTAAAAAATATTCTAATTTAAAATTTTTAAAATTCCACTGCGTACTCGTTTTTCTAACAATTGGTATTAGTGCCAAGGTTTTTTCCTAAATTTACGAGTTTGTGATCATGCTATATAGAAAAATTATATGAACTTGATGTCTTCTATGCTTGAATTTGATTTTTTAGAAAGTTGGCACTCTAGGGCTTCTATAGATTTATACATTGTCATAAGATTATATGCTGAATGTTTATTAATTAATTATGGTTGATTAAATTGTTGTTCAATTATTAATTAATTAATTAATTTATGCCGGTTATGGTTCCTTAAAGGTTAGAATGTGTATTTAGTTTTTTTATGTAATTAAATTGCGGTCTATCATCACCGTCTAGGAATTATTATTTAATTTCAAACTTGTAAAAAATTTGTAATTAAATAATCATTCAGAGTGAAGATAGATCTAGAAGATGGATGATAGTGATTCCAAAGATATTTCCTGAGTCTCTAAATTTTTATGTTTTTGAATTGTATAAAATAAGATTTAAAAACTATGCAAAAACTATTTTCTAGAAAAACGTAAGATCTGCTTGGTTGGTAGGCTGAACCCTCATGTTCGACCACGGGGTAGATTTTAGCCAGCTTTAGTGACAAGCTAAACTGCCAAGTTCGACAGGCCGATAGGTTATGACCGGCAGGCCAATCACACATATCAGCATGCCTGTAGATAGCAGTGTTTTTAAGAAAAGGTGCATCTTTTGATGTAATTTTATTTTATTTTTGAGATAATTTTGAGAAACATGAAATTTTGTGATGACCAGAAAAGTTTATTATTTGATCTATGCAAGATTAAAGACTTGAAGATAGATGCCACATGAAGACGGATACAACTTGAAGATACAAGGATGAAAAATCGATAATATTTTTCGATTGATCTCTTATAATCTTTAATTTCTTTTCTTTAGGGTGGAACCATAATATTATGGTTATTTATTATTTTGCTAGTAGCTTTGCATGATTGCTTTGCTTGTTTGCATTATAATATGATTTACCATGTATGTTGATAACATGTCATATAGAATAGAGAGTGCCGCTCATTAAAAATTATTCATGCATGTTTTAAAATAAAACGTTGATTTACAAAAGATTAAGCAGAAGAAGCATTTCGAAGAGACGACCTACAGCCTCAATCGTTGATCCATAGGTAACACATGGTGGTTTCGACCCCTAGGAAGGAACTTCATTATGTACCGGGTTGGATCTCCAAAAGGATAATTTATTTTAGCATAATCTGTCATTGCACACCCCTAGGGAGCGATTATAGATCATGGATAAAATAGTTGAAATCATGGTTATGCACTCATGTTAATTTTATTATTAACCTACCATAGGAGCTCTGTTAATAAAATTAATGGCCAAAGAAAACGATTGTTAATATATGTTGGATTAGATGGGTCCTGGATGGCATCTATTAATTAGGAGGGGATCCGTGTTCCTAATTGAATTTAACAAGTCTCCCCTAGGTGGCTTGTTGAATTTTGAGTTAGGAATTTTCATCGTAAGGTTGTGATATTGTCAAGATTTTGACACATAAATACAATTGTTTGTTTACTTGATTATGTTATCTTACTAAATTTTTATGAAATGTTTGCTTATATTCGGTATATGATTTTTTATTACAGATTAAAATGTCTAAAAACGCTTTATCTTTTATACTCTATAAAAACCAATTAACTGCAAGAATTATAATGATTGAAAAATGAACCTGAATATCGTCCTAGACTTTGAGAAATTAAAATTTGTATTAACGACACTGTATCCTCCTAATCCTACTAGGGAATCCACTAATGAGTAAATCCAAGCATATGATCGCTAAAAAGATGCTAATGATCAAGCTTGGTGTTATGTTATGGCTAGTATAAATAACATACTGCAGGCTCAACAAGAAGATTATGAGATTGAGAAATAGATCTTAGATAATCTTGAAGACATGTTTGGAAGCCAAGCCATAACAAAACGGCATGGGATGCTTAGGAAACTTTTGAACTACAAATAAAGACTGGGGACGTCCATGAAGGAGCATATGATGTTAGCCAGAGCTTACCTTGCTGAGGCTTAAGCCCATGGAGCTGATATCGATGCCGAGTCACAAATGACTATGGTTTTTTAGACTTTATGAAAGGAATTCATCCTGTTTAGAGCTTCATATAATTTGAGCAATAGACAAGATGTGACCTTAACCGAGTTAATGAAGCAGTTATAGGAGTTCAAAAATCTAATTAGGGAAACTCCTACAAGTGGCGAGGCTAACTTGACGACTACATCCGGTACCAATAATGGAAGGAAGCAGAATGCTAAGAACAGGAAGTCTTCTATTCCTACAAATGGAAAGAACAAGAAGAAGAAAAAGAAGGACCCAAAAAAGCTCAAGTGCTTTTGCTGTGGGAAGGTTGAGCACATCAAGAAGAATTGCAAGGACTTCCTTTCCCGAGAAGGTAGGTATGATCTTCTGGTTATTGAAATTTGTTTGGTTTAGGAATCAAGTGACACTTGGGCTATAGATTCTAGAGTAATTAATCATATTTATGTTTCTCTGCAAAGGTTCAAAGAAACTAGAAGTCTACTGCATGAAGACTTCACGCTTCAGATGGGCAACGGATCCTTGGTGTTAGCTAAAGTAGTGAGAGATGTCCATCTTTATTTTGATAATTATAGGATTTTAGTTTTGCAAGATTATTTTTATGTTCCTAGACTTAAAAGAAATTTAATATCTGTAGCTTGTTTATTTAAATATTCTTATTCAGTTTCCTTTAATAATAAAGCCATGATTTGTGAAAACAAATCTTTTATCTGTGATGGATGGATGCAAAACAATTTATATTTTATCAAACCTAAGATGGACTTATTACTTAACACTAAGGTTAATGACAATAACTCTAAAAGACTTAAGACTTCTCACTCTAATAAGACCTATTTTTGGCATTTACGATTAGGTCATATTAGCCTGAATATGATTCAAAGGTTGGTAAGGGATGGATATTTAAGTCACTTAAAGGTTGAATCTATACCACAATATGAATCTTGTTTGGAGGGCAAAAAAACCAAAAAACCATTCAGGTCTAAGGGCAATAGGGCTAAAAGTTTCTAGAACTTGTGCATAATAATGTTTGTGGTCCTATGAACATTCGGGCACAAGAAAAGTATGAGTATTTCATCACTTTTATTGATGATTACTCAAGGTATAGGTATGTCTACTTAATGTATTAGAAAAGCAAAACTTTTGATAAGTTCAAGAAGTTTCGGGTTAAAACAAAAAGCAATTAGATAAAACCATAAAGGCACTTCTATCCAATCGAGGTGGTGAATACCTCCCCAATGAGTTCTTGGAACACTTATTAGTGAATGGGATTTATCCCATTTGACTGTGCTGGGCACTCTGCAATAGAATGGCATACCTGAGAGAAGGAATAAGACTTTGTTGGATATGGTCTAGTCTATGATGAGTTATTCATCATTGCCTTTATCCTTTTGGAGATATGCACTACAAACCGTATGTTATCTTTGGAACAATATGCCTTCAAAATTGGTTCCTAAAAATCCTCACGAGTTGTGGATGGGGAAGAGGACATCCTTAAACCATATTCGTATATGGAGATGTCTAGCTCATGTGTTGTATAAGGAAGTGAATGAGTTGGAAGCATGCTCAAAATTTTATGTGTTTGTAGGATATCCAAAAGGGACTAAAAGGGGTTATTTCTATAGCCTAAGGGAAAGTAAAGTGTGTTTTCTACAAATGCAACTTTCCTTAAGAAAAGTTACATGAATGACTTTAAGCCTTGAAATAAAGTGGTACTCAAAGAGTTGCTGAGTGATTCGATCACTTTAGGGGTTTTGATAGAAACCAATCCAATCGATGAATAAAAACCAACCAAACAACAACATAAGGGGCTTCAGAGTACTGTAAGGATCGGGCGTCAACCCAAGAGGTATATGTTCAATGGTCCTACAATCACATAAACTTCTGAACGTGCTTCCAACTCATTCACTTTCTTATACAGGACATGAGCTAGACATCTCTATATACGAATATGGTTTAAGGATGTCCTCTTCCCCATCCACAACTCGTGAGGAGTTTTAGAAACCAATTTTGAAGGCACATTGTTCCAAAGATAACATACGGTTTGTAGTACATATCTCCAAAAGGATAAAGGCAATGATGAATAACTCATCATAGACCCGACCATATCCAACAGTGGAAGCCAAGTATGTGGCAGTTAGTGATACTTCGAAAGAAGCAATGTTGCTCCGCAAGTTCCTTGGAGATTTTGAGGTAATTCCTATCATGGATAAGGTAGTATCACTATATTATGACAACACTGCTATGATAGCTAATGCTAAGAACCAAGATTTCACAAGAAGAGTAAGTATATTTATCAGAAGTATCATGTGATAAAGGATTTCATTGAGGATGGGCATGTTGTTGTATGCAAAATCGCATCTAAGGACAATTTAGCTGATCCATTCACAAAGACAAAAACTGCAAGGGTTTTCGAGAGGCATCTAGAAGCTATAGGGATGCATCATATGTCATATTTACTCACTTAGTGCAAGTGGGAGATTGATAGACATGTATACCCTAAGGAGTAAAATCGCATCTAAGGACAATTTAGCTGATCCATTCACAAAGACAAAAACTGCGAGGGTTTTCAAGAGGCATCTGGAAGCTATAGGGATGCATCATATGTTATATTTACTCACTTAGTGCAAGTGGGAGATTGATAGACATGTATACCCTAAGGAGTAAAATGTTGTAATATATTTTTGGAGACAATTTATCAATAAACAATTTATTTATTATTCATATAACAAATGTTGTCCTTTTTATGTCCATATTTGTTGAATGTATGTTAAGCAAACAAAATTCTAAGACTGTCGATCTAAACCTTTAAGAATCAAGCATATGATGGACAAATTATGTAAAATACATTATTCTAAAGGTGATGGTCAAAAAACAAAAATCCACAATCAAATGAATAAAGTTGGGCGCTTTATTCATGCTAAGATTGTTATGTTGTCTACATCTCCGATAGGAGATGGTTTGTCTTAGCCATTAGAGTTGGACTCTATGAGTAAAAACATTAGTACATTGTCATTGGTGACGATGTATTGAATCAGGACATCAAGTGGAATTGATTTAGATTAATAATTCCATCTGTGTAAATCAATTCACTTTAGACAATTATATGTGTTGTATCTTAATCTTGAAATGACTAATAGACCCGCTATTTTGACTTATGTCTTTTGATGTACCAAAGGGTGACATCCTGACTTTGCGATGTATGCATATCGGTATGTTGAAGACATAACTCTTGATAGCATAGACTTGTTATTCATAGATATGGAATCTATAGCTCCATAGGAGTCAATGATATTCTCTTATATACGTTATTCTATAATTGAAGAATTGGAGTGCTCAACTATTTGGCTATATAGGTGTAACTAAATGATATACTATTTTTAGATGGTAACTTTTCTAATGCTGAAATAATAGAACGTAAGATAAAAATAATCAGAAATGTAAGATGAAATTTATCCTTAAGCCGATTATAAATATCCTATAGGGTTACGATGTATTATGATATATCATGGACACTTAGCTAATTTAAAGCTTTATAATTTTATATAGTTCGAGAATGCAGCTCTAAGCTTTTAGTGGAGTACCGTTAGAGTTAACAATTATAAAATATGTATTTGGGCTATTATATTTACAATTATCGAAGCTTAAACTATATAAGTCCATCATGTCCCCTTTGCTAGCTCATAATAAATTTTGTAATGATACGGCATACTTTTCTAATAAATTGGTAACTTATGTTAAATTATTAGTTTGGCTAAAATTCGATAGGATCAGATAATTTATGTCTATTTATCAGTTGAATTAATTTTTGTAAATTAATTCAAGATAAACTTGTAGAATTATTAGGAATATTCTTTTTCTTGAGATTATCTAGATATGACTGTTTTAATTAGATAACTTCTCTATTAGGTTATTTCAATTAGAACTTAGGCTCTATCCAAAGAATCTCAAGTGGAAAATAAAAGATTTTCAGGGATCATATTATCGCAAGTTCGACAAGCCGATCAATTAGTTCTTCCTGTCGATGGAGCAAGTTTAGTAGGCCGATTCGTTTGTTCAACTTGTCGATCTAATGATAATTTGATCACATATTTTTTATACGATTTTATCAGAAGTTGATCTAGATTCAAATTTTTGAGACCTTATCTGATAATGACCAACCTTGGGTTCGACCTCTATAAATAAGGAGTGAGTTTTCTAAGTTATTTAGACCAGTTGTGAAGTTAAGAGTGAGTACTATAGTGTTAGATACTCTAAAACTCCCTAAGAGCTTTTGTTCACAATCATGAACCTTTGCTCTGTGTCTTCTCAATTGGTTGGAAGGAGAGTCACTTATGGAAGAGCTGTATGATGTGTGGTCATACACGCTCCGATAGTAGATAGAGAATAGCAAAGAAGGCTAGTTAGCTGAGGCTCTTCTAGAACATTCTTCTCTACACTGATTGTAGGAGCTCTTTGGCATACAAAGGTTAGTAAGATCTAATTAATTTATGTATATAGCATGTCAAACTTGTCTTTTGAAAAATACTCTGATTTAAAATTTTCAAAATTTTGTTGCGTACTTGTTTTTCTAACATATTATGACGAGCATATAACACCTCTTGGATACACTGATCTAGATTTTTAATCCTGTCTGGATTCAAGAAGATCGATTTCAGGTTTTTTGTTTACTCTAGGTGGGGGAGTCATTGTTTGGATGTTTGGAGAAGTGTCAAACAAGATTGCACTTCGGATTAAACGTTGGAGGCCGAGTATATGGCAGCTAGTCAAACTTCGAAAGAAGCTTTTTAGCTCCACAAGTTCCTTAGGGATCTTAAGGTAGTTCCTACCATGGGTAAATAGATATCGCTGTATTGTCATAACACTATGGTGATAGGTAATGCTAAGGAACTGAGATTTTATAAGAAGAGTAAATATATACATTGGGAGTATCATGTGATAAAGGACATCATGGTAAGTGGGAATCTGGCAATATGTAATATCGCATTTAAGGACATTGTAGCCTATCAGGGCTTTAGGGATGCGTAACATATCGCATTTACCCACTTATAGTAAGCAGGAGATTATTAGACTTGGTGCCCTAAGGATTAAATGATGTAATAGTTTTTAGAGATATTTAATAAATAAAGAGTTTATTATTTATTTTCATATATCAAATATTGTCCTTTTTATGTTCATTTCTACTTAATATATGATAAGCAAATAAAGAGTCTAAGATGTAGCAACCCCCTCCCCCCTCCCTCGGGAGGAAAGAAAGCAGAGGAGCGCCACTCATCGTTCGTTCATGCATGAGATGATGGGCCAGTTTTGCAAGCCTATCAGAGACACGATATGAAAATAATAAAACCTTAACTCAACCTTAATATGGAAATTATCTTATCATTAGCAGTGAAAACATTAAGATTACAACATTTATACAAAAGCTAGAAAATCCCCTAAATGTCCTTAATGACAATTCTTAGTTTCATATAACATCATAGAAATACTTAGAAATAAATATTGCATCTTAGACTCGTCATGGGACCTTGGATCATTCTTGCTCAGTCATCTACATCCTTACTTGGAAGCTCACATGCATCACAAGAACTATATAAGCATAATACTTAGTAAGTAAACCACAATAGTTCTACATAAAAACATACTTTCATAAACATACGTTACTTTTAGGTTTTTAGGCCCGTAGCATAACGTTAATCTCAAGCAGTCAGAACCCTTAATATTCATTCATAGATGGTCCCTATCTTGAAACATGCTTCCTCAAGGATTTGACCATGAAAACATACATAACATTGGTTGGTTCATGACAACAAGAGAGTTTACATCATACTCATGAAAAATCATCAAAAAAATCTTTAAACATATTCATCATAACAACATACATAACTTTAAAACATGCTTTAAAACATACTATTGTTCAAGTGATGCAGTGGAGGGTATACTTACACAAACCATTTACTCATGATCATCTTAGATTCTATACATCATTATTCATTCATTCATCACGTCACATAATATCTCCCTTCATATTCCGATGAAAGCCGTTGAACATCTTCATGATTTTCTATCCTCTCTTTATGCATTCATATGTCTCCTTAAATATTGTGTCCTTTATCTTTTCTTTCCTTTTCTCTCCTTAATTTCTTCCTTATTTCCTCATGGTTCATCCCCTCATTTCTTAAGTCTCACATAGACATCTCTCTATAATATCTTTCTTTCTTTCCTCTAGCTCACCTATTAGTCCCCCTTATTTTCTCTCATTCTCACTCTATGCAACAAAATAAAGAAAGAGAAGAAGGAGAAGAAGAAACGTGCAGCAAAATGGGTGACAGGACTTATGAGAGATATAAAAGGAGAGAGAGCAATTTTGGGTGAGAAATAAGGAAATAATGGGATAAGGAAATAATAATCAATATATTACAAATGTTATGCCAAGATGAAGTGTATCCATGAAAGGTAGAGAGAAATTAGAGGAAAGTCAATGGTTCAATAGAGGAAAAATATAATGATAATATCTTGATTATTTATGAATAGAATTCTAAATAAGTTAACCAATCATCCAATAAAGGAATAAAAGAATTAAAGATAATTTTAGATTCCAATATTAGCTCCACTTACCTAATTTCAATTATCAAAATAGGAAACCTATTATAAATTTCAATTATCATTAAAAAGTCAACTATCAAAATATAATGATAATATCTTGACTAATTAGAGGCAATTTACACGTGCGATTAGAGAGTAATTAGGGAAAGAATCAACAAATTAGCTCCTACTTACCATATATCAACTTTCAAAAGTAGGAAACCTTATCAATTAAATTCAATCATTAAAAAGTCAAACATTTCATTTCCGTAAATGAGGAAATAAATCCAAAAATATACCAATCAATTAACAATTATTATCCAATCACATAAAAAGTAAACTATTCCCCCATATGGAATAAGGAAAGAGAAGATAATATGTCAATAAATCAAAATTATACCATAACAAACACACTCACATATACATAAATTACGTTAGTCATTATCAACTTTCTCAAAGTCATATATGGCTACCAAACATTGTAACTTACACATATAGTGCACATTACATTAAAAAAATATAACATCAATGAAATAATGTATTACTTCCCACTTGCTATTCATACTCACACGGCAACTATATCAATTACACACACTCATATATATAATTTACATTCACACAAAAACACATATAAATTATAAAATATTAATAGTCATTTTCCACTACAATTATACAATAGTACAAAATAATGTGCACATTACATTAATATATAATATAACTTTCTTTTCTTTTATTTTTATACGAATTAACCTTATTTATAGAAACATATTAATTCTTATATTACGTAAAGATAAGTATATATATAGAAATATTTATATATAGAATGTAACGTTTATATATATATAGAATACTTGTAAATTAACTTACAATTAATATATAAATTAATGTTTATTTATATTTAGAAAATTTATATATTTCTATATATATATAAACGTATTAATACTTATAAATTAACATACAAGATATATATATATATATATATATAACACCTTTGCATGAAGTTCTATCATCCCATAAACACATGGCAATTTTATAAGTAAAAAAAAAATGCATAAGTGGTAAAAATAAAAACACATTCATATAATCTTAACTAGACCCCTAGTTTAAAATTTGGGGTGTTACATAAGACTGCTGGTCTAAACCTTTAAGATCGTGCATATGTGGGCAGATTATACGAAAGACATGAATTTCGAAGGTGATAGTTTGAATAATAATGTCTGCAATCAATGGAATAAAGTTGGGCACTTTTAGTAGAATAGCGTTAGAGTTGATAATTATAAAATATGTATATCAAGGATATGTTACTTATAATTATAGAAGTTTGATCTATATATACCATCAAGTCTCCTTTGCTACCTCATAATAATTCCTGTAACAATACGGCATGTTTTTCCTACATATTGGTGACTTATGTTATTTATTAGATTGGCTAAAATTCAATATATTGAATTTAATAATTCACGTTAGTTTATTGGTTGAATTAATTTTGTGAATTAATTCAAGATAAACATGTTGAATTATTTGAATATATTTTATTTGATATAGGATTATCTACATATGACTGGTTTAATCAGATAACTTCTCTATTGGGTTATTTGAATTAAAACTAAGGCTCTATCTAAGATTCCCATATGAAATAAGATATTTTGATATTTCTAGATTATCGCTCGATCGGCAAGTCGATGGCCGAGTTTGGCAGGCTGGTGTTGCTAGTTCAGCAGGCTAATCTCATAGATAATCTTGTTACACATTTTTGACCTGTTTTTGTTCAAAAGTTGATCCAGACTCGAATTTTGAAGCCTGATTTGATATGGATTGACTCCAAATTCGACATATAATGGGAACTATTTTTTATTATTCCTCATATCATTTGAGAAGTAGAGAGTGAGTACTCTTGTGAAAGAAACTCTGAAACTCCCGGAGAGCTATTGTTCAAGATCTGGAACCTAAGCTTTAGGTTTTCTTAAATGGTTAGAAGGAGAATCATTGGAGAAAAGCTGTACGATGTGCGACCATTCGCATTTCGATCGTGACAAAAGAATACCAAAAAAGATAGTTGGTCGAGGCTCTTTTGGAATGTTCTTCTCTAGTTGGAGTTTCTATAGTCTTTGGTCTACTAAATAAGTATGTAAGATCTTTTATTAATTTATGTACTTAGCATGTTAAACTTGTTATTTGGAAAAGGTTGATTTAAAAATTTTAAAGTTTCGCTGCGTATCATTTTCCAACACGACGGTGGTGAGAGGTGGGTGAGCAAGGAGGAGTGAGAGAGGGAGTATAGAGGAGATAGAGAGAAGGCAGATGGCGAGAGAGAGTCCTTGAGAGAAAAGTAAATTAAGATTTCTAATTTAGTTTTTGAACTAGATATAAAAGTAAATTAATAAATCATTTTAATAGAAAATAAACATTAAAAGGTCAATTTTAAAAAATGAAAAAAGGAAGGCTTGTTAATAAGGAGTCTTTGACAAAGGGCTTTTTCATGTAATTTTCTCTTTTTTTAAGGCTGAACTAAAGAGGCTTAGAAGCCGATGTAACAACTCCTGAACCTGTGAGGGCAACTTCTCCAATTTTGGCACACAAATAAAAGGAAATTAAAAAAAAAATAAGGTGAGTGCGCAAGCGGGCCGGTGGAAACATTCGTCATGGTCCATGATTATGGAATATGCTTCTCCACTTTTTTTTTTTTTTTTTTTTTGGTGGATATGCTTCTCCACTTTATATGTGATAATATAAGCCCAATTAATAATAACAATATAGGGGATATCGCGGGGTCATGAAATCTGACAACACGACGTCAAATAAAAAGCATCTTTTGACTAACCAATAATCTGTACGCAAAATAGTTATAACAGTTGATTAAAATAATTTTTATTATAACATATAAGAGCTTTACACTATAATAATTATTTTATTATTATTATAATATATAAGAGCTTTAAATTATAAAAAAAAATAGCCTAAATTATGACATGTGAAACACCTTTTAAAGTTATTAAAAAAAGGTACAAGGACACATTTTAGTCGGTAATTTATTTAAGTCGACATGGAGCAGTACCTAATTGTCCACCACACCCTATTTCAATTGTATTTCCATATTGCAGACGAAAGTATGGTCAATAACGCGTATGGACTTTTGAAAGAGATAAGTGCAACAGTCACATTTCCATTCACATTTGAAAATTAATGGAAATTTTTTATGATATATATAATTAAAGAATATTCAAAGTCTTGGTACAGTTGTTTGTTGTACTTAAACCAAGTAGTATCCTATATAAACAAACTAATAGAGAAGTGCCTCTCCACACTGTTTAAATTCCCTGTAATAATCTCGCCACTGACCAAGACCAAAACTAGCTTCTTTTATTGGTTTTATTGTCTTCTTTTTTATACAGCTCTGGAGTGAAATTATGAAGCCCTTAGGGTTTGTGTTAAGATTAATTTGGACCCTAATCATTCTTCTTATCTTCAATCCACCGTTTGGAGATCGCTTTGGCAGGTACGAATACTCTATTTACAATACACTAACCATGCTTTAAATTATGAATTAATTTGCTCATCTTATCTGCTTAATTAATAAATATTATGACAAATATTTGTTTCATAATTTCTTTCAGGAGCCCGCTGCTGATCGGGTGCAACGCCGGTCGAGGCCCTTTTTTTAGAACACCACCAGCGCCGGAGATGAATTATCACGAGCCTCGTCATGGATGATAGCCATGTAAAGTTTATTATTCTACGGTACGGAATAAGTTTGTCCCCGCTATAAATCAATTTAAGTCCAATAAAATGTTAACGATCAAATTAGAGCCTTGAAAACGTCTAACTATTGCATGGTACTCAAAAAAAAAAAAAAAAAAAAAAAAATATTTGGCCGCATAACAACTATTAAATTTTTCTTTTCTTTCTGATGTTCTGAAGCTATATGCTCAAGGTATGATTAGGAGATGGATTCTCTGTTTTTTTTTTCTTTATATTAATAATATTGAGTGGGGAGCTTGGTGTGAACTGATGATCTTAACAAGCGTCAATCTAGTTAGGATATATTAGATTTTTCAAATACTATTAGTTGCTCTCTATATTTTTTTAAAAGAGAGTGAGAGAGATGGATTCTGTATTTTCTTATTTTTAATTCGAAACTATCTTAATTTTTCACTTTGGATCGAGATTGTTTGGAATATTTTTTACCACGTACTATACATTATTAGTTAAATAATAATTAAGTTCGCTGCTAAGTCAGATCATTAATTAGTTGATATTCTGTTTAGCCTAGCTAGAACTACAATTTTTTAATTAATTTTCTACAGATCAATTTTCTAGCAGAATAATGGTGGTGGCGGTGGGTAATGGTGGATTGAGTGAGGTAAGAGTTAGGCTTTATGATAATAGTTTGGGAGTTTGTTAGTTTTTTTTAATTTTTAATTTTTCATTCTTTTACTTGAGGGTAGTTTAGGTATTTTAAGATAAATTTAGTGTTGGCCATAAAATATATAAATTTGTGTATCAAATCTAATTTATGCTTATCAAAAATTGAAAATATACTGTTTAAATAAATTTTGTACAGAAAAAGATAAATAACCATAAAAAGATTTGGGCATTAACTTCAACCACGGCATTAGATATTTGAGGCATTTCACACCTAGTTTTGTCATTTCTCTATTTCGTTCGTATTTCCCTGCAAACGAGCCTATGGTTGTTTCCAAGTCACTAACGACTAGGACCTCTCTTAATGCCAAAAATTCAACTGTTTTCCATTCACATTTCAAACGT
This sequence comes from Artocarpus hirsutus, assembly GCA_946598075.1. Taxonomy (NCBI): domain Eukaryota; kingdom Viridiplantae; phylum Streptophyta; class Magnoliopsida; order Rosales; family Moraceae; genus Artocarpus; species Artocarpus hirsutus. The sequence continues at coordinate 16,867 of CAMOHE010050812.1, read as the reverse complement.
CAATATATAAATTGTCTCTATGAGCATATATTTTAAAGAGTTAAAAATCTAGATAGGATTGATCGTTGTTAAATCAATAGCGTCCCCTTAACTTTTTTGCGCCATTGACCAAGACTAGAAACTAGCGTACGCTGGAGGTTTTTTTTTTTTTGGATAAATTTTATTTTTGTCTTGAATGTTAGTAACTATGTCATATTATCCTTTAAAGTTTAAAAACTAATATACACACCCCTCAAACTTTACAACGTTAGCAAAAATATCCCCCCTCAAACTTTACAACGTTAGCAAAAATATCCCTTGAACTTTAAAAGGTAAGCAAAAAATGCCTCTTTTATGTTATATACCATCTATAAAATTTTATTGTTACCCCCTAATTTTTGTAACTATGCCGTCTTACCCTTTGAACTTTGAAACTTTTTTTCCTTTCTTTTTTAGCCAACAATTTGTTACACAAGTCAAAATTCTTGAAATTAATCACCCAATAGTTGTCAACTGAACCACGAAAAAAGCACACACCTTCCTCGGAATGAGGGTGAGCTTGTAGAGCATGCAATTCATGACAACAAATGATACAGTTAGCATGGCGGCGAACAAGACTTGTTGAGTAGTCATGGAGGAAGCCAATGATGAATGAGGAGGAGGAGGAGAAGAAGAAGGAGGAGGCTAGTGAGAGCAAGCTCAAGATAAATGGAAATCTTTCAATCCATTCTCATTCCATTATTTTTTATCTCACTTAGAAAATACAAGTTCAGAGAGCAAAATTAAAATTTATCCCTTTTTTTTTTCATTAGTCTTCTTCAAAATGATAAATTTTATAAATCCCATTGAACTATATTATTTATGTCAACATACCTCCTCAACTTTAAAATGTATTTGTCGTATCCCTTGTACTATAATGTTTCTCCATATTCACTTCTAGAACTTTGAAACATATTGCATTTTTTTTTTTTAAGAATTGTTGATGTTTTCATTTCATTTAAGACTAGATATTACTTAAGGGTCCTCTCCAAATGGATTAGTTGAGGCTCTAGAATATTTTATATTCTATCTTAGAGGCCAGGAAAGAGGGAGGCAAATTGAAGAGCAAATCCTAATTCAATTAGGAAAAGAAACAGGTGAATTTGTTTTTTTCTTTTAATGTGTGTAATAAATAATATTCGCCCAAAAAAACATATTTCAAAGTTTGAGGGTGAATATAGAAAAATATTATAATTCAATGACACAATAGGTAAATTTTAAAGTTCGGAGGTATGTTGACACAGGTGACATAGTTTTATAAAATTATCCTTTCATTAATTTGATACCTTCATTTTAATACCCTTGGCCCTTTAACAGGGTCAGCTTGACGTAATTTGGGACCTTACGCAAAATTATTAATTGAGATCTTTTTTTTTTTCTAATAAAAGGAGGCCTATTTAATATTATATATTTTTATGCATAACATAATAAATAATTTTATATCATCCGAAAATAATCCAGTAAATTTAAAGGAAAACAAATAACAACCAAAACAAAATCACAACAGAATCAAAAGCTTCTCCACCTCAAAATGTTATTGGGCTATTTCATTGATTCGCATATCTACTCATCATTTTTCAACTTTCGAGGTCTTTATTGATTTGGATATCATTATTTTTCAACCATCGAGATTTATTGATTTGGATATCACCAAGTTTTCGAGTTCCTAGATGCAAGGAATGAGGGGTAATGGGTAACTACCCAAAAACGCTAACTTCTTCTGTTTATAGTAAAATTAAAAAAAAAAATCCAACTAATAAATAAAAATACCTATAATATAGCCTTAAAACAAGGAAAATTTGAGGACCCCTAAAATTAAGGTTAAACCGGTGCTGCCCTTTAAATATTAGTCATCCATGTACAATCTCAGACATCCAACCGGGTAGCGAAATGAAGTCCTTAGGATTTGTGTTAAGGTTATTTTGGATCCTAATCATGGTTCTCCTTCTCAATCCACCGTTCGGAGATCACGTTGGCCGGTACGAATACCTCTATAAGACAGCATGCTGCCTTTGTTTAGATCATAAATTATAATAAATTAATTTAACCACGTGAAGTTTTGCTTAATTAAATTTATCACAAATATTGTTTCTTTCTTCAATGATCAGGAAGCCGTTGCTGATCGGGTGTGAAGCCGGTCGAGGTTCTGGTTCTGTTCCGCCACCACCTGCGCCGGCGAGGAATATAAACAAAAGATAAGAACCTATGATAGCAGTGAGTCTGATTCTCCGCTATAAATCAGTTGAGTCCAATAATAAATGTTACTGTATAAGTTAGAAAAACGAAAGTCATCTTTGGTCAATAAATAAAGTTATGGATACACATAACAACTATTGATATTTTCGGTTCTCCTTGCCATAGTACTCTCTGGTTTGATGTTAATAACGAATGCTATTGCTCTTTCACTTATATATGTATTATCGGGTTTGATGTAGTACATAAGTGATGGATTCTCTATTTTTTTCTTCTTTTTGGTTGAAGACTTTCTTAATTTTTACCTTGAGGTTCGAAAATGTTTGAAACTAACTAGGTTGCTGCGTTTAGCATTTCCGTGTTGTATGTAATATCACTGTCCAAAAAAAAAAAAAAAAAACCTTTTAATCACAAAGTCTTCTTATAGCACCTTTAGTCATAATACTTTTGTGTAGTTAAACGTACTTTTAGGAGAAAACTTGTGATTAGTATGTATTTGATCACAAGTTTTCGGTATAGCTTAAAACTTTTAATCACAAATATTTTAGACTTTGGTGTGACGAATTTTTTTCCCCCCGATTAATGCTGTTGCTTAAAAAGCGTTTCCCAGAAATTCAGCAAAAATAGAAGTACTTTTATCAAACCTTAAATTACGGTTACAATCATACGATCCTCCAAAGATAAATTTGTATTTATTTTTATCATTTAATTTTAATTTGACTTAGTGAAATAGTTAGATTTTCTTTGATTTCTTCCTACAAATACCTTAACATATAAGGTTTTATATGGGGTGTACGTGGGATATGGGTGTATCCCTTGTTTTGAGGGAGGGATTAGTTTGCAATCTTTTCTTATTTAAGGACCTCTAATGAAAGTATATAGGAGGTTTAATTATTTTGTTACAACTTTACGCCGTTTGGTATTACATCTGGTGGCTGCGTTTAGCTTTTGTACATGCTTACAGCAATTTAGGTTGTTGGGTGAACCCTGCTTTTGGTTGCTAAAAACTACTATCTAATAGCAAAAGCTGAGAATTTAAAATTACTCAACAACCTTAATAATAATCCATAATTCCCAATTTACCTATTTTTATATAACAAATTAAAGTAAACCAAATAATACGTCCTTGAAAACAAAGTGTATTATAAATAAATCAAATAAAAATGAATATATTATAACAAATAAATCAAATAACATGTTAAAAATAAATTAGTCTCACTACAAGAAAAATTACATTTAAAGACATATTATTTATGACATGTAGTTTTTGAATGTCGTTGAAAAGTAACATTTGAAACAATAATTAACGACATCTATATAGATGTCATATTAAATGTCAATGTTGTTAAATTATTCAACGATAAGTAGAAGATATTGTCAAAGCCTTGGAGATTCTAAGACACCTTTTATAGACGACATTGGTCAAGATGTCGTCTATAAGAGATATTATGGAATCTCCAAGGCTTTACTGACATCTCTTATTTGTCGTTAAATAATTTAATGAAACTAAACTATTGTCGTTAAAAAAAGACCTTTAATATGACATCTATATAGATGTCGTTAATTATTGTTTCGAATGTTATTAACGATATATAGATGTCGTTAATTATTGTTTCGAATGTTATTAACGACATCTTTGTTAGAGGAATCATTGTATGTACATTTTAACGACATTTAAAAACTACATGTCGTAAATAATGCGTCGTTAAATGTAGTTTTCTTGTAGTGTGTGATTATTTTGAACTTAATTAAAATTAATAAAAACAAACATATTGTTTGAAAAAAAAACAAACGTAAGTTATTTTTCTATAAGTATATTAAATACTAAAAATAAAATTACATTTTGAGCCTTTTAACGTATAAATTTGCATATGTTAGTCTTAAAATTAAAATTAATAAAAAATTAAACTATAAATATACTTAGTAAAATATGTTTATTTTCGTTATTATATACATTCACAGCAATTTTACACATAGTTTATTAAACACATGCAATTCTACTTCTAGTTCTCAAAGCTGTTTTTAAAAAAAATTACCAAACGCCTAACTGTTTCGAGTCCATAGCACAACAATGCCAAACTGAGAGGTATAAGTTCCAACGATTATCATTTAGAGGTCAAGGTTTCCTCGAACGAGCCTACTTCTCTTCTCTAATTTTTCATTGAGGGTAGTTTGGGTGTTTTAAGATAAAAATTTAGTGTTGACCATAAAATATATGGATTTGTGTCTTAAATCTAATTTGTGTGTATACGTTTGATCACTTCAAAAATTGAAAACATACTGTTTAAATAAATTTTGTACAAAAAAAAAAAAGGTAAATAACCATAAAAAGATTTGGGCATTAACTTTAACCGCGGCATTAGAAATTGAGACATTTCACACCTAGTTTTGTCATTTCACTATTTCGTTCGTATTTCCCTGCAAACGAACTTATGGTTGTTTCCAAGTCACTAACGACTAGGACCTCTCTTAATACCATAAATTCAACGGTCAAAATTTCAACGTTCACATTTCCGTTCACATTTCAAACGTCAACGTATAAATTGTCTCTATGAGCGTATAGTTTAAAGAGTCAAAAATCTAGATAGGATTGATCGTTGTTAAATCAATAGCATCCCCTAATCTTTTTTGAGCCGTTGACCAAGACTCGAACTAGCGTACGCTGGAGGGTTTTTTTGGATAAATTTTATTTTTGCTCGTAACTATGTCATCTTATTTTTTGAATTTTAAAAACTAATACGCAGACCCCTTTTACTATAAAACGTTAGCAAAAATAACTCTTGAACTTTAAAAGATTAGAACAAATGCCACTTTCTTATATACCATCTATAAAATTTTATTGCTACCCCCTAATTTTGGTAACTATATTGTCTTGTCCCTTGAACTTCAAAACTTTTTTTCCTTTCTTTTTTAGCTAACAATTCGTTACATAAGTCAAAATTCATGAAATTACTTACCCAAGAGTTATGAACTGAGCCACAAAAAAGCATATACCTTCCTAAGAATGAGGGTGAGCTTGTAGAGTACACGATTCATGACAACAAATGACACGGTCAGTATGGCAGCCAATAAGATTTGTTGAGTAGTCGTAGAGGAAGCCAATAGCGTGACACCTAAGAATTTCTGGTGCATTAAGTATACAATAATTAAGGATTATGTTAAGTAAATTATGTACAAATTTTGTGAGCCAAGTTTAATGCTAAAAAATTTATTAAGGATTTAAGGAGTAATTTTGGTGTTATGAGGATTTTTGTTTAAATCCAAGTTTTACAAGAAATTCCATAAAAGTGAAAATTAGATTTTTAAGATTAAAAATCATGCCATAGTCTTAAACAAGGAAGGAATGGTAAGAGAAATAATCTAAAAAGCTTAATTATTGCAAAATGTATTGCAACAAATTTTAAGACAAAAATATAGTATATGAAATACTCATTGTGGAACTTAAACGATATGAGAAAAATGTAATGTAAGGATTACATTCATAAAGTTATACAGTATAATAATTATACTGATAAAGTTAAATAGTATAGAAACTACACTATATAAAGTTAAACAGCAGGAAACTTATACAGTATAAAATAATACAATATAGAAATTAAACTGTGTAAAGCTAAGCAGTATAGCAATTATACTGTGTGGATGATGTGGAAGCTTATGGACCATGAAACACAATGTAGAAAAGCATACTAACAGCATAAGTCATATGCCAACAGTATGAAAAAATACTGTCAGTATAAATTTAGACTGTTAAAAAAGTTATTGAAGGACCCACTTGATGCCACTTTTATAATGGACAAGAGAACCACCTCACACTCATTTTCCACTGGTGGTGGAATTCCAAAAGGAGACAAAGATGGGTCTCCATCATGTTTCATGCAAAGGGCATGTAAAAGAAAAGAAAAGAGAGAAAAATATGAGAGAAAGGACCCCATTTTTCTCCATGAATAGGCAGCCCTCTCCTTGGATTCTTCCAAATATTTTTTAAACCCCAACCCCCTAATCAAGCACAAGAACAAGTTTTAATCATTGGTGATCAAAATTTGTGACATTTGGAGGTAAAAATCCACACTTTTTCTTAAGGATTTATAGTGATTATCTTGAGCTCAGGGGTAGGTTTTAGTGGAGATTTTGCTATGGTTTATGTGAAGAAGGGATATCAAAGTTCAAGCACTCTTGAAGAGGATCAAAAAGCTTGAAGAAAATCCTTAGTAAATTCTTAAACCCAAGCCTTGAAAATGTGTTGTTTTCATGAATAAAGATTATGGATTGTAATTTTTTTACTATAGCATGTATAAAGGACTCTATGGTATGATTAGTTATATTTTATGATGAAGATGGTGATAATAAAAAGTTAAGAAATTAGGGTTTTTATGTTAAAATGGGAAAATTGTTAAACTTTGTTAAAATACAAAGTTTAACTAGTTTTCAAGAAATGATTTTTTTAAGGGCTTTAGAGGCTGATTTACCCTTTAAGTAAAATCTAGAATGAGCCAAAACATGAGGGAAACAACTGTTATGAACAAAGTTTTACAAAATTCAAAGAGGACTAAATTTCAAAAATGTGTAAAAGCTCGAAGGATTTAAAAATCAGCCAAAAAGTCTACTTATTGTTGGAATTTCAAGAAAATTAAATTACAAAAGTTAGAAAACTAATAGAAACTATTAAGTCATAGTAGATGGTTTGTCAAAATTCTGTGTGATTGATGGGTTATGAATTTTAAAATTTTTTAGGCACAAAATTTTGTAAAATGAAAAAATATTAAGAAATGTTTTGAATTTGACTAAAAAACTTTTGAAAGTTTTATTCCTTATGAAAAACTAAATGTTTTGGTATAAAATAGTTGTTTTTGGTCCTGGGCCAAAAAAGTCAAAATTTTGTGTTTTGCGTCAAAACTATGAAACCGTGTATAATTGTATTTTTCCATTGTGAATATCGATTTCTTTGCACTACAATGACAGTGTGTAACCACAAATGTTAATCTTAAAATAATTTAAAGCTTTAATTAAGTAAAGAAAAAAAAGAATATTAAGGGCGTAATTGCAAAGATTTTCAAGTTACGAATTAAAACTATAAAATTTTGACAAAATAGGTCTAATGAAAAGAAAACTGTTGTTTTATTTTCTGTATTGTTATAAGATACAAAGAAATATAGGTTATGTATATAAATAGGTTCCAAACATTTTTTAAGAACCGATAAGGGCAAATGGTCATTTTCTATAAAACAGCCAAAACGAACCTAAAATGCCTAATATAGAAAAATGCCCCTTGGTAGGAAATTTTCCTTAGTATGCAAGCAATGAGATGATAAAGTTAAGCAAGAAGTTTAGTAAGTCACAAGATTCACGAAAAACCCATTAAGGGTAAAATCATCATTTTTAAGAAAACGGCTGAAACGGAGCCAAACACTGCAAACTAGATAAGCGCTCCTAGACAGAAAATGTTCAATAATATGCTAAGTAATGAAACGGTCAAGTAATAAGGGAAATCTAACTAAGGAACATTTATGTTAAGAAAAAGAAAGGTAAACCAACGGTTTACAAAAGAAAGGTAAACAATGGTCTGTGAAGTTAAAGAAAGGTAAACCGATGGTTTACAATGGAAAAGTAATCCGGTGGATTACAAAGTTAAGTAACCTGGTGGATTACAAAGTTAAATAACCTGATGGGTTACAAAGTTAAGTAAAGGGAAAGGAAACCCAGAGGGTTACAAAGTTAAGTAACCTGGTGGGTTGCAAAGTTAAGTAAAAGGGAGAGGTAAACCAATGGAATACAAAGTAAAAGAAAGTAAACTGATAGGGTACTAAGTTAAGTAAAAAAGAAAAAACGGTTAATGTCTAAGTTTCATTACCAATTGAGTAGATTGATAACAAGGAAGTTAGCTAATAGTCGGGTCTTGTTTGATCAGGATACAAAAGATGACTAACGAAAAGAAAATGAACAAAATAGGGAACGCTAGAGCTAAGTCCATGTAAGTCTCAAACCTCACAAACGTCATGAAGAAAATTCATTTTCACATGCTTTAAATATGTTGGCAAATGTGTTTACAACTGTTATGTAAGTTGTTTTAAAGGTCTATTTGCATATAATATGCATAATGTTTTAAAGATCAAATCAAGTTTTGTAATGTAAAAGTTATGTTTAAAGTATGTCTACATTTTGTGGTATAATGTTTTAAAGTTCAAGTTGTATGTTTTATGTTTGTCTTTGTTATGCAAGAAGTTTTAAAAATCAAGAAAAGGTTTGCAAAGATGTTTGTTGTTATTATGTTTGAAGAATGTTTGCATGTGTTATGCATCATGTTTTAAAGTTCAAGTCAAAATTGGCAATATGCTTGCATATGCTATGTTCAAAGTTTTTATGCTAAGGTATAGCATAAGATGTGTTAGCATTTGATATGTTCACGAAAGTTAACAACAAGGTAAATAAAAAATGCTAAGTAAAGTATCGTACCAGCATTCTTGATGTAAGGTATACAAATTATGTTAAAATAATGACCTCGCTATTCGATGGTCTAAAGTCTTCCACAAATGAAGCATTATGTTTATGATCGCATGATTAATGATGTTGATATGAAAGCTAAAGTTCACAATATAAGGAAAATTAAGAAATGATGACAAAAAGTTAAAGTAATAAATGATGTTCATAGGATGCTCATAATTGAAAGTTCATAATTAAGCATAAATGAAATCAAGCATTATGTCTTGCTTGTATTCATTTCCATGATACGTTTATGTGCTATGCTTATGAAAAACACTCTAAGACACATTTTACATTAAATGTTTATGAAAAATATTTTATGAGAAATGTCTACAAGAAAAAGGTTTATGAAGAATGTCTAAAGAAAAATATTTAAGAAATATTTATATGAAACGTTTATGAAAAACATTTTACGAGAAAGGTTCTTAAGAGAAAAAGGTTTATCGAAGAAAGTTTTAAATGATTTGTGAGATAAAATTTGCACTTACTGAGTATAAGCTCATTATAAGTTTCCTTTACGCTATAGCTAGTCCTAATAGGACTAGTTAAATAGCTCGATGCTACGAAAGACAGATAAAAGATTTGGGTATAGATATCACTACAATACGTTTCTACTACTCAAAGAAAATATTTTTCAATATTTGATATAGTGTTTTCAAAGTTTCAAGAAAGTCAACATTTAAGGAAATGTTTTAAAAGAAATGTGTGACGTAAAACATTTTAAAAGATATATGTATGAAATGTTTTAAACAATTATAAGGTCAAGTTTCAAGGTATGTTTCAGTTTATGTTGCAACAGGTGTTGCAATAGATTTTAAAAGTGGCTTAAAAGTTTTTACGAAAGCAAATATTTCTTAATAAATTTAAAAAATATTTTATATGATTTTAAAGACAAGCGTTGAGCTATATCTCAACTTCAGTTGCAATAGAATTTGCAATAGTTTTAAAATATATTTAAGAAAAAAAATTTAGTATTTTGCTTACTAAGTAAGTAAGAAATAAGTTAAGAAATGACATTTAAAAAAGATAAGTGATGGCCCAAAAAGACAGGGTGTTACAAATAGAATGAAGAGGAGAAGAAGGAAAAAGCCAGTGAAAGCAAGCTTAACATAAATGGAAATCTTCCAATCTACTGTCATTCCATTATTTTTTTATCTCGCTCAAGAAATACAAGTACACAAAGTAAAAATAAAATTTATCCTTCTTTTTTTCATTAGTCTTCTTGAAAATGATGAATTTTATAAACCTCACTGAACTATGTTATTTGTATCCCTTATCTATAATATTTTTCCATATTCGCTTTTTGAATCTTGAAACATGCGTGTTTTTTTTTTTAAGTATTGTTGATGCTTTCAATTCATTTAAGACTAAATATTACTTAAGGGTCAATATGAATCTCTTTCCCTCCAAATGAATTAGTTGGGGCTCCAAAATCTTATATATTCCATCTTAGAAGCCAGGAAAGAGGGAGGCAAATTAAAGAGCAAATCCTAATTCAATTACAAAAAAAAACTAGTGAATTTGTCTTTTTAATGCATATAATAAGTAATATTTTGCCCAAAAAAACATGTTGTAAAGTTCAAAGATAAATATAAAAAATATTTATATAAAAAATATTTATATATTATAATTCAAAAGACACAACAGGTAAATTTTAAAGTTCGGGAGGTATGTTGACAAAAGTGACATAGTTTGAAGAGTTGATAAAATTATCCTTTAATTAATTTGATACCTTCATTTTAATAGCATTGGCCCTTTAACATGGTCCGCTTACATAATTTGGGACCTTAAGTGAAATCATTAATTAAGAGCTTTCTTCTAATCAAAGGAGGCCTATTTAACAATATATACTTTTATGTGCAACATAATAAATAATTTTACATCATCCGAAAATAATCTACTAAATTTAATAAAGGAAAACAAAATTACAACAAAGTTAAAAGCTTCTCCACCACAAGATGTTATTAGGCTATTTCATTGATTCGCATATCTACTCATCATTTTTCAACTCTCGAGATATCTTTATTGATTTTGATATCCTTATTTTTCAACCATCGAGATTTATTGATTTGGATATTACCAAGTTTTAGAGTTTCTATATTTAAGGAATGAGGAGTAATGGGTAACTACCCAAAAACGCTAAATTGTTGGGTTTCTAGTAAAAAAAAAAAAAAAAATCTAAATAATAAATAAAAAATACCTATAATATAGCCTTAAAACAAGGAAAATTTGAGGACCCCTAAAATTAAGGTTAAACCGGTGCTGCTCTTTAAATATTTGTCATCCTTGTACAATCTCAGACATCCAACCCGGTAGCAAAATGAAGTCCTTAGGATTTGTGTTAAGGTTATTTTGGATCCTAATCATGGTTCTCCTTCTCAATCCACCGTTCGGAGATCGCGTTGGCCGGTATGAATACCTCTATAATACAGCATGCTGCCTTTGTTTAGATCAGAAATAATAATTAATTTAGTTGCGTAAAGTTTGCTTAATTAAAGTTATCACAAATATTGTTTCATTCGTCCATGATCAGGAAGCCGTTGCTGATCGGGTGTGACGCCGGTCGAGGTTCTGGCTTTGTTCGAGCACCACCTGCGCCGGCGAGGAATATAAACAAAAGATAATAACCAATGATAGCCATGAATCTGATATCTCCGCTATAAATCAGTTGAGTCCAATAATAAATGTTAAGATCAAAGCGCCATGAAACTGTATAGGTTAGAAAGTACCACTCTGACGGAAAGCAAAAGTCATCTTTGGTCAATAAATAAAGTTATGGATACACATAACTATTGATATTTTCCGTTCTCTTTGCCATAATGCTCTCTTGTTTGATGTTAATAACGAATGCTATGGCTCTTTCACTTATATATGTATTATCGGGTTTGATGTAGTACATAGGAGATGGATTCTCTATTTTTTTTCGTTCTTTTTGATTGAAGGCTTTCTTAATTTTTACTTTAACGTTCGAAAGTGTTTGAAACTAACTACGTTGCTGCGTTTAGCATTTCCGTGTTGTATGTAATATCACTATAAAAAAAAAACTGTTAATCACAATGTCTTCTTACAACACTTTTAGTCACTTTACCTTATGATTAATATACATTTAGTCACAAATTTACGGTATGGCTTAAAACGTTTAGTCACAAATATTTTGGACTTTGGTGTGACTAATTTATTTTTCCCATGATTAATGCTGCTGCTTATAAAGCGTTTCCCAGAAATTAGGAAAATAGAAGTACTTTTATCAAACCTTAAATTACGGTTACAATTATATGATCCTCCAAATTTATCTTTTTGTATTTATTTTTATCATTTAATTTCGACTTAGTCAAATAGTTGGTTAGATTTTTTTATTTTGTCCTACAAATATGTTAACATATGAGGGTTTTATAGAGGGATTAGTTTGCAATATTTTCTTATTTCAGAACCTCTAATGAAAGCTAAAGGGGTTTTAATAATTTTGTTGCAACTTTGGGCTGTTTGCCATTGCTTCAACAAAGTTACTTCTAAAAACAATTGCCCAGTCTCAAAAGTTGAGAAACAAACCAAGAATTGTTTACAGGTGCTTTTATTATTTTAAATTACTAAACTAACCTTAATAATAATACATAATATTCAATCTATCTATTTTTTATAACAAATTAAAGTAAATAAAATAAAATTAAAATAAATCAAATAATACATCCTGTTGAAAACAAAATGTATTATAAATAAATCAAATAAAAAATGAATATATTAAAACAAATAAATCAAATAACACGTTAAAAATAAATTAGAGTTATTTTTTTAATTTAATTAAAATTAATAAAAACAAACATATTGTCTAAAAAAATATACGTAATTTATTTTTCTAAAAATATATTAAATAATAAAAATAAAATTACATTTTGTGCATTTTAATGTATAAATATTACGTATGTTAGCCTTAAAATTAAAATTAATCAAAAACTAAGACTATAAATATGCTTAACAAAGTATGTCTATTTTCATCATTATACATCTCTACAGTAATTTTACATGTAGTTTACCAAGCATATACAATTCTACTTTTGGAAAAAATTTACCAAACCCCTACCTGCTTCTAGTCTATAGCATAGCAAAAGCAATAACACAAGCACAACACAACAAAAGCAAAAGCAAGCACAACACAACAAAAGCAAAAGCAACAACACAGCACAGCAATACCAAACTGAGAGGAATTGGACCTTCAAAGTTCCAACGATTATCATTTGGAGGTCAAGGTTTCCTCGAACGGACCTCCTTTTCTTCTATAATTTTTTTTATTATTTTTATTTTTAGCTATAGACAAGTGAGTCTGTAAGATACAATTAATGGAATCACAAGTTTGCTTTGGAGTTCCACCAAAGCTTTACCGTCAAAATCTCCTTCTACAACGACTTGTGTACAAGACTAACTTCAAGCTTTGTTGCTTGACCTTCGGTTCCTCCACAAACTTACTTCGTGTCGAAAATAAACAAATGCAATAGGTTGGGAGTGAGACATCCCACCTTTTTGTGTCGTCACTTTTTTTTTTTTGACATCATTTTTTAACTTTGATCTTAGTTATTAGTAAGGAAAATACCAAGCAAAATTTTTTTCTTCCCAATAACATACTAGAACTGTTGTGACATAATACATAATTGAATATTTACTTTCTTTAAGCTCTTTAAAATATATTCCAAAACATTTCATAAAATTAATACTGACAAGAACTGACATATGAGTTTTTAATAAATTATTTTTCTACGTGAAAATTTTATTTAGAAATTATATTATAAATAAAAATTTATCATAAATTTTAAATTAATTAACGCTAACAACCAAATTAAATTAAATAATCCTAATTTTTTATAAGGTGTTACAACCCTACCCCTTTTAAGAAATTCTGTCCTTCGAATTTGAAAAAAAAAAGAAGAAGAAACATCAAGAAAAAACAAAAATTAATGACTCACGACAAAGTCTAATTCCTACTGCATTATGTATTTAACTTATATTTTCTACAACACATGTCCTGACACTAAAACTGTTCAAGTAAAACAAAATACAGTTGAAAACTCACACAGGCTCAATTTCTATGGAATGTGAACCGTAAATTTTATACCAAGTTCTGTGACGACCTGCATCTCCACTTGGCATTGTATTGTCCAGTTTTAGCCTAAGCTTTCATGGATTTGCTCTTTGGCTACACCCTAAAAGGTCTAATGTCATTGGGAGGTGGTGTCATTTCTTATGAACTATTACTCATGACCATTTCTAGGTGATATAGGACTATATAACCCACCATTTCTTAGCTTTCTTTGCCTCAAGGGAGTTATGATTGTCATAGATGCAGTGGAAGGTATACTTATAGTAAGCTACTTAAGAGGGGAAGTTATTTTCTCAATTCCTTTCTATTTCTTTCTTTCTCAAATTTATGTTTCCTTTAAATGGGTGCCATGCTCCTTATATATAGACATCAAATAAGCACGACGGTGTAAACCTTAAATCCTAGCTCAACATGTGTCGCTATGTATTGTTGTGTATGTGTGCCAAGTGTCGATGTGCATGCTCACCACGTGCCATCCTTCAATTCATGCCCTTTAGTACATCCCTGCCTCTTTGCATGCTCGCCACATATCGCATTGCATGCTTGCCACCTAACCAAGTTGCATGAATGCCACCTAGCGCCTATGTGTCATGCTAAGGTTAGTCATCCACCTCGTGACAACATCTTGTACTTCCTAGAGTGATGAGTCATAACCTATCTAGTTTTGTATTTCGATATCTAGTTTCATCTAATTGCCATTTCATACTTAACTTGCTACAATCTCGTTAAAGCTTCTAAACATCTTTTAATCTTTATTTCATAAGTTTCTAACTCTAAAAAATAAGCTTTAAAACTTGAATATTACAACTTATTACTTTATTTCACTTTCAGTCCTTCTGTTAGGTAGGAACTATTAGGAACAAGAATTTGAAAATTTTAAAGTGAAAAATTATATATAAGAATTTTAATGCATGTAAGGCAATTGAAAATAATTTTATCATGTTGTTTGTTCGATGAATTTTAATCTTTAAAAAAAATGCAAGTCAAATTTTAAAGGTCAATATATGAGTACTGGATAATCGTGAGGTTTAAATAACAAGCTAATTGTTATGGTTATTATGCATGTGTGTACACACACACACATATATATATATATATTTATATATTTATATATTATACTAGATAATCGTGGTGTTGAACATTATGATATATGTATGCATGTATGCACATAATATACTGGCATTAAAAATTCAACTTAGTTTTTTTTTAATTGAAACCCATCTAATTAACAATATGATAAAATTTTTTTTATTTTTTATATGCATAAAAGTCTTAGTATTTGGCTTCTCACTTTAAATTTTTAAATTTTGATCCCTAATAACACCTTGTTAAAGAGTAACCAAAATTAAAATAAAATAATAAATTAGGGAAATACTTTTTAAATATCATGGATGAAAATGGAATCGAGGATAAATCTTAGGCACCATTAGTAGGACTAGCCCTTAATACTATTGTTGTCCTTTTATGTGATCAATGGGAAAAGCTAAAGAAGAAATCCAAAGAAAGAAGATATGACACAGATATTTTCACATGGTTTAGTAAATGCCTATATTAAAACAAACATTCATCTATTTTGTCCTAAAAAAGGAAAAAAAATATTACACTATTTCTCATTTACAAACTTCAGTATTGCAAGAATGAAGTATTTGTGATTGCAAGCATATCTTAAAGGCAAATTCATACCCAACTCCACCAAAAGGTGAAGTGTAACACCTCGAAGTTAATTAAGTATAATTAGAGTATTAAATGGTAGATTAGTGTGTCATAATGATTATTTTAAACTTAACTAGATCACTTTGTGAAATTTTTAAATTAATGTCATTTCGATTCTTTTAATGATTTTTAATTATTTTTAATTATTTTTAAGTGCTATTTTAAATTTTGAAATAAAACAATTCGTCAAATGACCAACACGTCCCTTTTGAAAAACCACGTGCTGTACACACGGTTTTCCTTCACTGGTTTTGTCTTTCTTTCCTCTATTTATTTAACTCTTCCTCTCTCTCCTCTCATTTTCTAACTCGCCTACTCTCTCCTTTCTCACTCTCTCGGCCACTCTCACTCTCTCTCATTCTCTCTCTAAATTTTTGATTCAAAATTCGATTTCAAGCTTCAGGATTGTGGATTGAAGGCTCGGGAATGCGATTAAGCAGCCACAAACTTGATTCAAGCTTCGATTCAAGGTTAGTTTTCAAAATTTCAAAACTTTTTACATTTTTCAAATTTTCTTCCATTTTGAAATCTAAGAGTTTCTAAGCCTAGAAAAGCTTCAATCTAAGTTAGATGGACTTAGATTAGCTAGAATACAAACTTTATTTCATCAAAAACGGATTGAAATCAAGATTTTTCATTTTTCTTCTATTTTCTCTATTTTTGGATTTTTGTGAAAATCTTGTTTAAAACTTGTTTTAATCCATTAAAAAGTGCTCTACTATGATTTTCTATTGTTTATAATGATTACCCATGCCTGAGAATTGAGAAAATAGGTTAGATTTGAAGATTTGGATTCGAGATGCCGAGAAACCGTGCGTGGAAATTTCTGGAATTTCTCAAATCGGCAGGCCAAACTTCATGTTCAGTAGGCCGAACCTAGAGATTTTCGGCCGATCGAACCTGCTCTTCCGGCAGGCCGAACTAGGACGACCGGCAGGCCGACCGGGCATAGTGTAATTTTGTGATTTTTCACCCGTTTTTACTGTTTTGAACCCCGATTGAAATTCCAACTTTATAAAATGATTTTATAAACCCAAAAGGCACACTAGGACACCATGAGATGATTTAGTACCACAAGATACCTCAGGATAGATACTAATTAACTGAGTTACTATGCATTTAGGATTTATGCGTGGATCCACGGAGCTAACATATAGCGGACCGGGATTACAGTGTGGGACACCGACACGGATATCGAGGTAGGACTTCTACCCCTTCTTTGATAGCCAGTTTTAAATATTTTGGCCTCAAAGGGATTTTTATGAAAATGTTTTCAAATGATTTGTTGACAAATGATTTTATTAACTGTTCTCTGAAACAATAGATTGAGGTGGATTTCATAATAAACCTCATAATAAATATAAATGATTATATCTA